>CABFVX010000239.1:70747-167812 GCA_902151425.1 Timema shepardi | reverse complement strand
CCCCCCCCCCCCCTTAAAATAAGAAATCAGTTTAAAAAAATCTTAGGTAACCAAAACACTTTGACCATCAGTGTGTGAAGTTTCAACTTTGTACCTTATCGGAGAGTTTGAGAAAAACTCTGGCCAAACAGACATCACATGGTTTTTATTATATATATAGGCCACCTATTTGTTTGTTGGTATGCTTGTGTGTAGAATTAAACTGGACATAAATACGTAATTAATTCGTTAATCACATTAAATACTATCATAACTGATCTACACAGATCAACAAATTTAAAAATTTATTCACAAAGAGTTGGCAAAAATTCAGTAATAAGAATGGTTTGTGAATTAAAGTCAAGAATATAGATTTGACCCGAATAAATACTTGTGTTGATAAAATCCGGACCTGTCTCTCAAGTCCTGTAGATTACCGGTCCTTTTCGAAAGAAACGTATAATGTTGCCCGTCCGTTATTCGAAGTAGACCATGCCCGGTCGTTTGCGGTTGATACTAATTTCCTTTTTCCGAACGAAATAAATTTTGATTTATTTTTCTAGGTGACCTAGAGACCCCACCAAGTGGTGTACTTTGTTTGCTCGCTGGCGTACCTCGGGACATATATCCCGGAATGGGGGCTTATTAACATGTGTATGCTCGCATTAGTTCTGGCAGGGAATTACGTGCCTTTACTGAGACCGCGCCGACATTTACCAAGGCGAACCCTCGAGGAGGACTGTGAAAGAAGCGGATCTGTACTAAGATCCTGGCCGCAAGGAGTTTTTAGAGAATACAGACATATTCCTGTAAATATCCACGTGAGTAATCTGATCGATGCGTCCCCTGAAGTGTTACACAATATGGTGATACACTGTTATGTAGCCTCCATCTTGAAATAAAATGGTGGAATTCATTATTGATTAACATGAAGGTCCGATTTTTAACTCAAACTGAGTTAATGCTTCCATCTGTCGGACCAGGTCTGCTTGAATGGCATCTGGCAACGCATTAGAAAGGTTTAAAAAATACATCTAACATCATCTAAGAGTTCCTTAAACACGATCCGACGATCATACTATAAATATGATATACTGTACAATACTTTATATCAATTGTTATAATAATAAATTACAATACTATTATAATACAGTGGATATATTAGCACTTGTATCAGAAACAGACCCCAAAACATGCCCATAAAATAAAATTAGGTATATGTGCAAATTTTGTTTCCAAATGTTTTGATGTATGTTGTTTCTGTTTAGTATTTAATGAAAACTACTCTTGACTCAATGTTTCTATACTCATTATTCGCCTTAAATATCCATTTATTTTCACTTGGGCCTTAGCTCATAACAATAAACAAAAAAATATGAACTAGGTTATGTTAAAAAAAATTCAAAGCAATTAATTTCAAACTAAACAAAATAACTTTGTTAAAAAGCAATTTTTTATAAGAGTTTAATTTCCACGTGTGCGTCCCACACACTGTCTAGGAGTACAAAATGTGGCCCATGGCTAACTTCAAGTTGGACAGCCCTGTGTTAGACAATCATGAGTCCTTTCTAATTCACTTAAGACTATGGGTAAAACAGATATTTGTAATATTTAAAATTATTTTTAAAAAAAACCGTATTTCTGGGGTCCCTATTGCGTTTAAGATATATAGTCTATATATCCAGGAAAATGTATGTAGTGTGACCCTCCCACCCTTTACCCAGTACCCTAACCTTCATAATATTAAACAAAAGTCTGAGTTATGGCCATGAGAAATTTCAGCACCATTGGTGGAGTGGTTTTCGCGGGAAAGGGTAAAGGACAAAGACTCCAACTAATGTTAATATTCAAGCTGGATTTCTTTGCGCGCCAGTATCCATGTGATTCAGGCGAGTACATTTTTAACTTTCTAATGTTAGAAACACCTCTTAATATTGATATTAATATAATCTACGTATTTTAGTTGTATGCATTATTAATCTGAGTGCATTTTTTTTACTGTTACACAACAAAGAAAACGCGTCTCTTAACATTCGAAAAATAAAAAACTACCATCGAAAGTGTAAGCGTCCATTACCCGAAAATAAATACAGGCATAATATCATTGTTTATATTTACCCACCCTAAAGTAATTTTTTAAGTGCATCACTGTTTGTGTGGAATAATTTTCATACGAATTGATATTTGGAGCACTTTTTTAGGAAATACAAACATCTTTTTTACGGTCAACATTGATAACATTTTAATTTATTATTAGGGTTATTCTGTGTTGATACAATCTCAAAATTGACGGCTGGAAATCACACAACTTTACGTAAACATGTATGAAAGTAGTTTTAAAAACTTTTAAATAATCATAAATAGTTATTCTACCAAGATCCTATTATATAATTTATCCGTGATGCTACGAGATACTTGAATTGGTGAGCGCATGGACCAGGGCGTCAGTAATGTCTGGATTACCATTGATGATCAGATTCGAATCCCGGCTGGGTTTATTTAAATGTGTGTGTGTTTAAAAAAAAGTATTACTATATCTCCACGCAAATGTGGGTACATCTCCTCTAAATGTTACCTTACTCATAATTTTACTATCAATGTGATTATGCGCCTAGTTAATTTAATTCTTTTTTAAACCTATATCTATATCTGTGGTCACACGGTTTAAAACGTCACTCCCACAATAGATTGGCTCCCTAGTGACGAGGATGTCAGGGTTCGAATCCCATTTGGTTATACTGAGGCGTTCTTAACCCGAATGATTTCTATACATTTTTCCTCCACGTAAATGTGGGTAAATTTCCTTCATCACCCCTTTCTCTTTAGTAAAATTAAGAATATAACTATATATGTGTACTTGCAAAGTACCACAAACGGGATTTAGAAGTATATATAATTAAGTTTTAAAAATCTTTACATTTTTTTTATAATAACTCACAAGTAAGGCTATTTTTTAAAGATTCTTTAGCGTATCATATAAAGAATTGTTAGTAATTTAAACAAACATGAATGAAAAGTGACGTTTCTTAGAGAATTATTAATAGAGGTAATTAATTATTTTTTTAAAAACTAAAATCAGATTTTTTTTTTCAGACTCCTACAAACCTGAATCCCGCTCCACTGAAACCAAACATAATCCAAAGATTGTTCTTCTTTAAACCACCTCCGCCCCAAGTTTTATCTTAGCACTGAGACCTAACGAGTGTCACTGTGAAGAATGACGTGTTGACAATACACCTTTATACATGTTCTGGGTTGTTGCGGCGGATGGAAATTAACTAGGGGGGGGGGGGACTATACAAACTACACTCCCCTCCCCTATTCAACCAAACAATTCACTGATTATTTGTCGGATTCCTCCTATTGTTTTTTGTTTTTTTTTCCTGCATAAAGTTCCACTATTGTCACCTTCCTTCTTACTTGGTCCACCATGCATAGATAGATGCATTCTGTACGACACATCTCACTGCCCTTAACGACGCAAATATGTTGTCCTCTATTGTCTCTGAGTAGAGCTATTGTGACTTAAAACTAAGAAAATACGAGCTTCTCCTGCAATAAGGAGCTAAGTGGCATGACACGTACAGTCCAATTTTTATAGGAGGAACCTTATCTGACAGATAGACAAGTAGCTAGATCTACTCCCACGCATTCATACGTCAGATCATGTGAACTACAGCTGTCATTTTTTATATGTATTATCAATACCTATGAAATAACAATATTTATTTACTAAAATGTTATCAATATTGACAAATAAAATTGTATTTTGGAACTAGACCCCCTCCCCCCACACATTATTATTTTCAACACACATATTGAAGAATCATCATAGACTCTACCATAAAATATGAGTGACTATCGACATTTTTATGAGGAATAAATTAAATTTTCAAAATAAAATACAGCCTATGTTACTCGCTGATAATGTAGCTTTATATTGGTGAAATATTTTTTTAAATCGGTCCAGTAGTTTTTGAGTTTATCCATTACAAACAAAAAAACAAAACTTTCCTCTTTATAATACTAGTATAAAAAAAGGTTCTATCTATGAAAATTTGACTGCATCTCGTTCGTCGGTTTCTTTTTTTGGAAAGTGAGCGTATTTGCGTGACCTGTGATTTGTTTACGCGGGGTTTGTTGACAACAATCGTTTCGGTCGGGAAGTGGGGGAAGGAAAAACTCTTAAAATTCCGTGTGTTTTTTTAATTTAATTTTGTCTTGTTTTGTTACATAGTAGTTTGCTTGTGTTTAAAATAAATATGATTGTTTACAATTGTTTGAAGACCATAAGGTAGGAAGATTCTTCTAATTGTGTGAAAGTTAAATGGCTCTTTTTTTTTTACTTTTTTTTGAGAAGTTGATGTATTGGTTTAGTTTCAATGGGTTTTTTTTCTATTACCACCGCATTTTACTATATGTCCAGGTTGTATACACCTATGTACACTAGCCCCATGGCTTCTTTGGTGCTGACAGACAGCTCACAGCTGACAGCTTTAAAAAAGTTACTAGACCAAATTATGTATCCCTACGCCAAACCATATGATCTTAAAAAACATGTATTTAGCAGCTGTCACTTCTGACGGTCAAAATGTAGGTCTATACCTAAATGTTGACTGTCAGAAGTAAGCTGTGAGCTGTCAGTCAGCACCAAAGAAGCCATGGGGTTATTGTACTAGTTATTCTAATACAGTGGTTCTTAACCTTTTGGAAGTCACTGAACACTATTGACTATAAGAAAAATTTGTGGAACACCCGTGTCTAGGTGTCATTTTTCAATTTTAAAGAATATTATATTTAGATACGGCTAAAACCATAACTAACAAATATAATAGCTTGATTATTTAATCCATCATGAGATGCGCATTCGTACGATTGTCATTGTACTGTTGACAGCATGAAGCCCTACTGAGTCGAAAATGGTTGCGTTATCTGATAGCTCATGATCTTAATTGATCGCTCGTATGTATCTGACTATTTCCGCATGTCCATCACAGACTCTGTCTAAAATATGGGGGAAGAATGACCCTGGGCGTGGAGGATCCTTAATCCAAAGATTCCGGGTTCGATTCCCGTGCCCAGGTGTCATTTATTTAATTTAAGGAATATGATATTCTATTGGTTTAGAAGTCAACGTGCATAGCAGTGTTCAGATCTTAGAATCATTGTAGATAAGATCACTCAGAACTCAGAAGCGGATCCACACTATAGGCCCACTAGGCATGGGCCTAGAGGCGGCGGATTTAGAGGCTGGTACATCTTGGATAACACTATTTTTATTTTTATTTTAATATTTTGTTTTTAATAACTAGATTTAAAAATTATACGCTAACATTATCGAACTAGTTAAAGTTAAAGTCAGAACGACAATATTTCTTTTTAAATAACTGTACCTTGCAATTACTTTGTAACTGACGTCAGTCTACCCTTTTTTTATTAAGTTAACTCTTAAAGCTACTGTAGGGCATGAACAGTAGTACATTCCTGAGTATCTTTCGGGGAGAAATCTTTTCTCAGATAATAACACAACCCCACCCCCCACCCCGACACCTATTTTCCTCCTAAACTTCCCTAAAACCCTCGACAAAAAATTGGGAAGATGGAAAGGGGGGGGGGGGCATATTAATAATATTATTATCACCTCGTCTTACTACCCGTTTGGTCTATACGCACTTACGCTAATGTGTAATGATAGGGTGATTGTGAGATGAAATGAAGGACCTACAGTTTAACGTGGAATCCGAACCACGGTAGAGGCCTGGCATTCCCCACATTCACAAGTTGTGATTGATACACGTCTTGTCATAGGTGAAGGAATGGTTTGGCAATCAGATAAATATTTGTCGGGATTGAGGATTGAACCCTGGACCCCCAGCATAGAAGTCCGACACCTTACCCCTAGACCACCAGGTCACCTAGGGGGCACATATTATAACTGTACCTAGGGACGCAACAACTTTAAATCCGCCACTGTCAGAACTATTGTAATGTGACATCTTTCACCGCCGGAACACTTGTAACAAGTTCACGGGACACAAGTGTCAGGGGTTTGAAAGGTTGAATTTAGATGAGTTGTACCCACGTTTACGTGGAAGAATTTAAAACCATCTATAAAGAAAATCCTCAGTTCATCCAACAGGGATCGAATCCCGATCTCCCCTCCATCGGCAGTATATTCTATTACGAGAGTGATACCTTAGACCATGCGTCCACCGAAGCGGGTTTTATTGAAGCTGTTTTGTTATTGAGATATAGTTGCTATACAAGTCTTATTTGTTTAAAGCTGCAGAGCATTAATGTAGCCAGAGCATTTCAGTCTTCACTAAGATACAAACCTGAGGCCCCTTGAAGCTCTTCTGACTGAACTCATGGTCGGTCTTATAATATAATTATATTTATAATGTATATAAAATAGTACTAATAATATAGTAAAATATTATCAAAGTTAACCACGAAAATATTTGTTTGTATTTTTTAAAGGGCTCTTCCCACAAAAATAGTTATACTATAGGTAAACCCTGTTCACGGTGAGAAGGGTGGTCTGAAAGACTTTTTTACCTGTCAGAATAATTATTCTACTACATAGTAGGATTTTGGTAAGAAAACAGACCTTTCAGGCATTCTTTACTACCATTAACAGGATTTAATAACACTAGAGCCTATCACCAAAGCCAAGTTGATACAGTGGATGACCGAAAGAAAGTCTTTAGAAACTTGGTTCGACTCTGAGGATATTTACTATTTTTTTAATGGGTCGTCCTGTTATCCATTTAATAAATATCTAGGATCCAGGGCTGGGTGTGCATATTTTCCTAGCCCTACACCTTCGCTAAGTCGGTAGCGTGTTTGTATACTAAACTAAGGGTCCCAGGTTCGATTCCTGGCATGTCCAAAAAATGTATCTTTGGTGAAATGTGGGATTACACTATCACAGTCGGGGATTAATGATTGAGGGCTGGGCGTTGTGTCTGAAATTTAAACAAAATATAGAACACTGCTTTTCATTTGGAAAAATTGACTCCCGATGATTTATTAAGTTTACACTGCGTTTTAAAAACCACCCACTCGTGCTCTTCGCACATTTAACTACACTAACGAGGTCGGAATGTGGGAGGCATGTGATATATGAGACGTTCCCTCACTTGAGTTGGTGGAGAGTGTGAAGCCATACAGGAACATACACTCTCAGTAGATCCGGTGGGGAATCAAACCCTGAACTTTATCTCATTATTAAACCAGACTAGAAGAGCTTAAATGTAAGTCCACGTTCCTACCGACGCGAGTTTATTATATCAAAGATCAACGTCACTTAATAAACAATACCATGAATTATACTGATATGAGTTGTATTTTTAAAATATTTCTCAAAATATATATTTAATCAAAACTAAACATAAAAACCACTTCAATGGCCGAATGGTCTAAGGCGTCACTGTCATGTTAGACTTGTCCACTTATAATGGAGATATCGGGTTTCGAATTCAGATTGGGTCTACTGAAGGTGTTTTGTTGTTTTTTCCTAAATGGTTTCTCATTTTCCTTCCACGCAAATGCGGGTATTTTACCTTTAAAATGGTTCCTTTCTCATCCCTAGCACATCAAAGTAATTATCATATATTATGCGTATAACCTGAACAGGTATCTATTTATTTTTTCCTCCACATCTCTACAAGAATACAACGACGACGATGCTAGCGACATTGTCGGGAGACGAGCGAGAAGTGTTACTAAGAAGGACAATGGCGGTGTTACCCCGAGCATAACTCGTGGGGGAGAGATGGCCTCACACAGCCAGGTACCACTGGTGACACCCGACAAGGAAGAAAACTGCTACTGGAGGAATGCGTGTGGACACTTTCGCGGTAAACCGACACAAGACACCTCGTCTCAACGACAAAACTAGTGTGCTACCATGTCCGGATTCTGCGCACACACACATACACAAAGAGGAACATTCTAATAATAATGAACGGAGAATTTCATTTCACGTTTTTATTTATGTAGGTGTAAATCTATCCGGCACCTTAGCTCAGTCGGTAGCGTGTTTGCTTACCAGTGTCGGCTCGTGTAAAGGCACTGTGGAGCGGAACTGCATCACCCCCTATTTCCATTTGATGTAATGAGTCCTTTTTTCTTTAATGCTTTATTTATTTTTGTAGTACAATATATATGCCTTAAACTTAATGTCAGTACTTCAGTAGCCATCCCCCAGTTTATGGAAAATATATAAAAATCTTTGTATGGAATTGTGCGCTTCACAGTGCCAGCGACGTGGTTTTTGACTGTTGTGCGCATGTGCACATAGGAGAGTGTAGGGAGGGAGGTGGGACTGCCAAATAGATGGAGCACTGTTGCTCTCACAGTGCCGACTTTGGCGTGATGATGAAAGGAAGGTTTTTTTTTTACTCAGCGTGTGTTGTGCTTAAAAACTGTGTACCATATTCTTGAATGTTATAGAGTGTAGGAGAGTGTTGAGTTAAATTATTATTCTGCTTCCAGCTATTCTATTTGATTCATTCTTTTTCGGTTCTTTTATTTAACAGAAAGACTAAGTGTTCTTGCAATACTTTCAATGGAGATAATTTTTCTCAATTGTCATCCAAAGATCAAGGAGAAAATTATGGAACTTTTTGCACAAATTAAAACAAGAAGAATGGATTTCCTTTTTAAATGAATAGATCAAGCTTGAACTTAACAATTTAAGTTAAAGTAAGTAAAAAGTGTTTGGTTTTTTTTTTAAGATTTTATCGAGTTCCTAAATACATTTTATTATTATTTTTTATTTCCTTTTACACAATTTTAAAACAAAGGATAAACATTTTCTGGATCAACACCCCCACTAATTTTAGCTACGAGCTGCCACTGCTACTTACTGAGCTTAGGGTCCCGGTTTGATTCCCGTCATGGTCAAAAAATCAATCATTGGTGAAATGTGGCTTTATCCTTTCACAGTGATGAGTTAACGGCTGGAGACTGGATGTTGTGTCTGTTCTAGTCTTAAGATAGATTATAAGGCTTATGAAGCTACGACAGACCTATCAGGCCGGTTGTAGAAAATATATGGCTTGAATAAAAACCGACCCAGGTTAAAGGTTGGGAACAGTAGTGGAGGTAAAGTAAAGTGCACATATTGAATAAATTACAAACATTATTATTTATACAAGGTGACAACAATCAAGGAAATTATGGAGAATCCGTTCGGGAAAATTTTATGGAATTGGGGTATTTAATCCGGTAAATGGGCTAGATTAACGAATCAAATGTCACCCACTTCTTTGTTATCATAGCCTAACGCGCAACTCTCGCAGTAGACTAGATTGTCGATGACGGGGAGATCAAGGTTCGAATCTTGGTCGGGTGTAATGATGCTGTTTATTTCAAATTAGTTTTCCACTGTTCCTCCACTCAAATTTGGGTGCATTTCCTTTAAATATAACCTTTCTAATCCCTAAAACCACTAGCGAAATTAGTAAATAATCGTATGCCCCGATGCATGTGACCCAAACGGGTAGTAATACGCATTATATTAATTTCATCCTAGTAAAAGAGTGTTTTTAGTAAGTTGCTCTAACATATAAAAGGGTGACCTGCCAGTTTAGGAGTAAGGTGTCAGTCAAACTTCTATTCTGGGGGTTCGGGGTTCAATCCCAGGTCCCGGCACAGATTTATCTGATTACCAAACCCTTCCTTTACCTCTGACAAGACATCTTGTGAATGTGGGGAATGCCAGGCCTCCACCGTGGTTCGGATCCCACGTTAAACTGTAGGTCCTCCATTTCATCTCACAATAACCCTACCATTACACATTAGCGTAAGTGCGTATAACCCGAACGGGTAGTTAGACGCGGTGATAATAATAATAATTATTATTATTATTATAACAACATATATACTGGTATACACATGTATACTGGTAACTTAATTCACTAAATAAGTTTACATTTTTTCTCTAGACGACTATAAACACCCACAGGAATATACTTCTTCCTGATTTGCTAGCCATCAAACTTCGATTCTTACGTTTCCAAAAATCCAAATTTTTAAAATCAAACTTTACGTTTGTGAGGTGTCTTAACTCATTGCTTGCCCCGCTTTGAATGATCTTTTATGTCCCACATCTATTAAGTTTAGATTGTTTTTAAATTTCTTTCGATCTATTGAAGAGAGAAGTATTGTGATAGTAAAAAAAATTGAACTCCAGATTTTGATAGATGTCGACGTTTCATGACACCCCCTGCCCCCTCCCCCTAAAAGTGTATTTTGCAATGCCCTCTGACTAGAGCGGAAACCATTTTAATGATCGGGCTAAAATTTGTCTTTCATAAGGCTCCCTCGAAGGTATTTTCGGATTTAGATATCAAACCCTAAAATTAAGGGTAGTTTACTGGAAGGCAAAAAGAGATCAAATCAATTTTTCTGAAATTCTTTTAAAGATTTTTATTAAATTTTGTATCTAGGCACTGCTTAACATTACAACCAAAATTACAATTTTTGTTTTCACCATGAAAATTACTTTAAGGGTACTTTAGATTTGCGGAAATGTTTAATTTTGATCAACTATTTGAGATATTAAATAACTTACCATTGTAAAGTTGTAGTAAGCCTACTATAAAAATGAAGATTTTTAATTTGGAATGTATTTTTATAAAACTAATAGTTTTTGAGCTATAAGCAAACATATACATATTTTGCTTTAATATATATATATATATATATTATGCTCTGGTCGACAAAGATGCTCCTATTTTCTTAAAGTTCCTGTAACATTGTATATTATTTCATTTATGCTCGTTAGTTAAGTGTTTCTGCAACAATGTATATTGTTTAGTCTCACAATTCATACGAGTTTTTAGTAAATGCCTTTATTTTAAGATTAAAGAGAAATTATGTAGCAAGCTCTAATGTAGCTAGTTCGGATGAGTAGTACCATAAAACGATTATATAAGCAGAACCACGCTCCTACAATGACGTCATTTTAATTTCTCTCCGCGCAAATGTGGGTACACTTCCTATAAATTCAATATTCCCCTTCCTTAACCTATTAGCGTAATAAGTAGTCTACATAAGCGTATCAAGCAAATGGGTGGTAATACGTGGTGCTAAAAATTTAAAAAAATACAGTGTCACCTGATTTTTTGGATGACCCCTTACCAAAAGTGGGAAAGTCAAAGTTCGAACCTCTGTCGGGTGTACTGGGATTTGGTATCTCACCCATAATTTATCACTTTGGTTTTTCTATACTCTCTCCACACTAAAGCTGGCGCCCTTTCTCTCAACTACTATCCTCACGCCAACCCCTTAAATAAGAAACTAGGATGCATGTAGCCCGAACGGGTAGTAAGACACGGTGAAAAAGAGATAGTCAATAACTTTGTGTAGTAAAATAAATCATGCTTATTATTTTTTAGTTTTTTTTTTCATTCTGTAGGAGTAAAACGAATTCCACGTAAATTAAACTGAACTGTATGTCTATTTTATACGTCTTAGTCCATAGATAACACCTACCATTCCTTATTATAGTAATACAGCTCGAATCTGGTTTCACATCGTGGTGAGGTTTTCTATATTCTACTTAAAAAAAAACACACACAGTAAAATGGATGTTTTACCTTCACCTTACCCCTAGACCTGGCGGTCTAGGGGTAAGGTGTCAGACCTCTGTGCTGGCGGCCGGGGTTCAATCCCAGGTCCCGGCACAGCTTTATATGATTACCAAACCCTTCCTCCACCGTGGTTCGGATTCCACGTTAAACTGTAGGTCCTTCATTTCATCTCACAATCACCCTACCATTACACATTAGCGTAAGTGCATATAACCCGAACGGGTAGTAAGACGCGGTGCTAATAATAATAATAATAATAATAATAATAATTCTATCTTTCCAAATGATCGGTACGTATTCTGGTTAGAACGTAATCTTGTATGTAATTTCCCGACCAACCGGTCGAGAGATGGACTCCTAGATAATGTTCTTTCAATCAAATCAATTTTAAAAGTTTAAGGCTCGTGTAATCTTGTTTGTTTGTTAGAACAGTCTGTTCCAAAAGTTAACTCACTTGGACCGTCTTTGTCCTGAAACGCAACAAATGGTTATGTCGGCGAGAGAAAGTGTTTTGTTGTCACTCGTATTTTGGTAATGACACGGTGACAATGTTGTAGTTGTGATGTCATTCATTAGTTACTCTTCTTTCAGTTACATGTACCGACCGACCGTGAAGTTTCTGGATTGCGCTTGGGAAATATCTCAAGAACTGGGAAGTTAACGGCGGAAAGTAAGAGTAGTTTGTATCAAATACATCCGAATATCGTAAGGATAGTTTGGGGGCACCCAAACTCCACCCTTTCTCCCCATTTTTTATTTATTTTTTACTGTTAATAGAGTAGAATAAAAAGTAGTGGTAGTATTTCAAAAAATAATTTTTGGTGGAAGGAAGATGTTTGAGAACCCAGTTCCTTCGATACGTGCAAAACACGCATTTTTGGGCACGCGAACTGAACGTCAAGCTCATCTGGTTTTATTTGTCAGTGACGGGCCAGGTCGAGGTTCGGATCTATGTCGGGTGCACCGAGGGCGCTTTTCCCCTAATTCGTCCTTCCATTTCCCTCCACGTGAATGCAGGCACTTTTTATCTAACTCGTACCTTCCTCATTACTGCCCCATTAGTGTAGTTAAATGGTTATGATTTAAACGGATAGTAAGACGCGGGACAAAAAATATATATTTTTTATACCCTGATTTTGGTGGGAAGATCGTACTGAAAGGCCTTATTTCGTACCAGAACCCTATCGCTTGGTAGTATTTTGGTAGGATAAAGGACCTTCTAGAACGGGATCCCCACCAGAATCAGTGAACAGGAACGAATAAAAGCCCTTGCTCTAATTTTTGTCAACAAATAAATTGTATGGGGTTTTTTCATCGCATTTTAGGTAGCATTTAGTTGCACTAATAGAGTAGTGATGAGGAAGGTGGAATTTATATTCCTCATTTAAATTGAAGGAGAGTGGGAAAACATTTAGGGGAACATCCTCTCACTACACCCAACGGGATTTGAGCTCCGGGCTCTCTGTCAGTGGCAATCCAAACCAGACAGTCTTTACGTTTAGTGCTCAACGATGTGAGTCGTAAAATAAATCCTAGTGTCCGTTCTGTTTGTTAGCCAATTTGTATATCTTAAGGCGGTATTGTACCGTCATAGTTATTTTATAAAACATATTATAATAAAAGAGTTTATAGCGCCTTTGATTTAAAAAATATGTGTTATCACTAGAGCCTTGCTTTTGTTGACATCTAGTAAATTTAATAGGTCATTTAGTGTCATTTAGAAATTTAAGTTCATATTTTCTTGGTTTCCATAATTTTAGATTCATTTTAAGGCATTTATGTTGAATAAGTATATATATATATATATTCTTTTAATACCATCAATATTTTATAAGTGAATAGATACGAAAATATAGATTATTTTTCAACGCAGTTGTTGGAATGAAAAGAGAGTGTCGGCAATGAAATTTGTTTCCTCTTTGTTAGTTTGTAAAATCCACATTCCTGGTGAGACTGCCACTAAGCTCGAGAGGGTTGCGTTGGGAGGGGGTAGGGGTGTTACTTCTGAAGCAGATATTTGTGAATCAATATTATATTTATCAGGATGCAAGAATTGAGTTGCTAAAGGCTTCTCATTATATATATATTAAAAAAAAGTTTTTATTTGTAAAGTGAGTGTTTGATTTTGTCGTGTGCATTCAATAAAAGTTTTTGTTCATTGTTTTAGTTCATTATTTTGAATTTTTAGGTCATTTTATATATTAATTTTTGATCATTTTTATGTCATCAAAGTCCTGATATTTACTCAAATGTTTGTGCTAATATATGTGATTACAAAAATATAAAATGTCAATCATTTCGTAAACATTTTACGAATGGACTTTGAAACTTTTTAAAATTTCTCTATAAAAATAGGTTCATTATTTGAAAGGGAAAACATAAACAGTATCGTAAGTGTGGAGTTTGCGTCATATAACAAATAGCATATTCTGTTCATACTGAACCATTCAACTTTCAACTGCTCGGTGTGTCCAAGTTAATCTTTCAGATGTCATAATTTACTTTGATAAAACCTTAGCTCAAGTTCTATAATGTAAATAAAGTGTAATTTTTTTTAAACATATTTTTTTATAAAATAGATTTGATGTATCGTCAAGGCTACATAATATTTATTTTATCAACCGTTTAAATAAATGACAACAGTGTAAAACTGTCCTTACAACCATTGATCTAAACAAATTGTCGGGTATTGAGCAAATTCGGACATACATAAAACATGTATTAATATACCTTTGCTAAGAAGAGTTGTTGACAATTATGGAGGAATTTATTTACTATCTTAAGATCTATATTGTTATTGAAAGTTTGTGACCACTCATCCTCGATTTAGATTCCCGTCCATTTTGCCCATTTTTTCCCCCTGGTCCCCATTAAGTTTCTTGTCTTTTGAACAAGGCTTACTCAATATCTCCGAAACTTTCTGGTCACCATTAAGTTTCTTGTCTTTTGGACAAGGATTACTTGATATTAAGCAAATTTTCTGATCACCATTAAGTATCTAGTATTTTGGACAAGGGTTACTCAATATCTGCCAAACTTTCTGATCACCATTAAGTATCTAGTATTTTGGACAAGGGTTACTCAATATCTCCGAAACTTTCTGGTCACCATTAAGTTTCTTGTCTTTTGGACAAGGATTACTTGATATTAAGCAAATTTTCTTATCACCATTAAGTATCTAGTATTTTGGACAAGGGTTACTCAATATCTGCCAAACTTTTTGATCACCATTAAGTCTCTAGTATTTTGAACAAGGGTTACTCAATATCAGTCAAACTTTCTGATCACCATTACGTCTAGTATTTTGGACAAGGGTTACTCAATATCTGCCAAACTTTCTGATCACCATTAAGTATCTAGTATTTTGGACAAGGGTTACTCAATATCTGCCAAACTTTCTGATCACCATTAAGTATCTAGTATTTTGGACAATGGTTACTCAATATCTGTCAAACTTTCTGATCACCATTAAGTATCTAGTATTTTGGACAAGGGTTACTCAATATCTGCCAAACTTTCTGATCACCATTAAGTATCTAGTATTTTGAACAAGGATTACTCAATATCTGCCAAACTTTCTGATCACCATTAAGTATCTAGTATTTTGGACAAGGGTTACTCAATATCTGCCAAACTTCTTGGTCAGGAAGCATGCCTGTGAATGTTATCCTGTTGTCCGACACCTTTGTTACGTCGTAGGTGCATCTTCCAACTGAGTCAAGGGTCTTAGGTTTGATTCCAGGTATGTACGAGCCTTTACCGTCGGTGAAATATTTTCTGGAGGCCTGATTCTGTTCTAGTGTTAGGCTCATTTTTAAGTCATGTGCTTACATAATAAGTATTTGCAGTAGTAGCGTTGCAAAGTAATCAGAATTGGTTCAAATTGTATCTGCAAATAAATCTCCTCTCCCAGTAGACCAATCATTGGCCAAATATCATTGGAGACACATTTACACCTTAGGTATGTAGGTAATCGTTTATTTGTGATTGACCAAAAGGAGACTGAATGGAGAAGAATTCATTGAAACTACAGTTTAAACCATATTCACCTGTGTAGTGTCGTGATAAGCTGAGCTTGTGAAAACTGTGCCTGTGACAAGTTTTAACATACTTCATCCCCATTTGACCAATCATAAATAGGTTCTGAACTACAAACTTCAGTTTGGAATGAATTATCCGTGATACCTTTGAATAGGCGTTTTACTGAATGATGATAACCATTCACAGGTACAGTTTGAGGTAGCTTTGCTTTCCCTGGCAACAAGCCACGCCACGACATTGGGGCCACCGGCAAACCAGACAAGGCATGACTGACTCCCAGTGCCACCTCAAGCATAATGTTAGTGCCCCTTCTCGATCATATGTATAATTTTTATCCAAACATTGTCTTATGACCTTAAAATGAAATCATGATAAGACACAAACGAATGAATGTCTTTGTTGTTTATTATTGTTAGTAGGATTTTTGTGAAAACCATGTCAATTTTAAAACATTTAAATAGCACAGCTTTAACTTTGTATAGTTTTGGTAATTATATTTGGATTAAAATGTTCTATTTCGTTTAAAATATTTAAGATAAATAATATTCATTTTATTTTTAAAAATTCTACTTTTATTTGAGATATTGTACATTAATTCTTATACACAAGAAACCCGTCTAACCGAATTGAAGTTAGGCCTATCCAAAATTCCGGTTTAACAGGAGCACTCTTGACTAAAAACAATGTATTAATTTAACTGAAAAGCTACGACTAAACTACTGTCCTGCAAAATACATTAAACTAGCAATACAGTTACTATTAAAAGGTATATTTTTACTTTCTTATATCAAGAGAAAGTTTTGCGATTGTTAAAATGTTTGACCTCGAGATTAGGATGAAGATTTACGTTTTATGTGTGTCCAACCCCAAAAAAGTGTTGTTTTTTTCCTGTCTGCCCTATGTATGTCTGTCTGTCTCTGACCATAAATATTAAAATATTAGATAGATTTTGTTTAAATTTGATATCTAGATGTTATAGAGCAATGCCTCAGGACATTTTTACAATTTATTTTGCATCCAGCCCTCAAATTAAAGGTAGTTTACTGATGAGTGCTTTTTTTTAATTACAAACTTTCAAAAATTGATATAGCGATATTGTTTAAAATTGATATTTAGGGAATGCCTCCTAAATAACACTACCTACTTGGTTTTTGGACAACAACTAGTTAAAGGACGTTTACAACTGGATGAGTTTGGAATATTCAAATTATTTTGAAAATGTCTGAAATGATTTTGTTTAAAATTTATATTTGGGTAATATTTGACCTGACAAATAAAACTGTGCATTTGGTTTTTAGGAGGAAATTCGTTTACGGATAGTTTACTGATGACTGCTTTTAAAAAATTTGAATATTTAAAAAATTGGCTTTAGTGATTTGGCTAAAAAAGATATTTATAAAGTTTTTTTTATATTATTAATAATATATGGGTTTTTTGAAATTACATTTTATATTAGTTTATTGATAACTAATTTAAAAAAAATTGATTGTTTGAAAATACCTCCAATGATTTGGTCCAAAATTGGTATCGGGTGACTTTTTATAAAATTAATAATGATGCATGTTTTTTTTTTAAATAATTACATTTAAGAGTAGTTTACTTAGGACAAATTTTAGTAAATTTAAAAATCTGGAAATTGGCCTTGAAGAGTGATTTAAAAAAAGGGTATCTAGAAATAGATGTTTATGATAAATAAAAATAGGGTTTTATTTTAACAAATTAAATATAATCTTAGGGTATATAACAAATAACTTATTTTTGAAATTTTTTAAAAATATATTAATGATTTGTATTAAAATGTATATATATAGTGTTTATACTATATATATATATATTGTTTATACTATATATATATATAGTTTACTCTATATATATATATTGTTTATACTATATATATAGTGTTTATATTATATATATTGTTTATACTATATATATAGTTTACTCTATATATATTGTTTATACTATATATATAGTGTTTATACTATATATATATAGTGTTTATACTATATATATATATATAGTGTTTATACTATATATATATAGTGTTTATACTATATATATATAGTGTTTATACTATATATATATAGTGTTTATACTATATATATATATAGTGTTTATACTATATATATATAGTGTTTATACTATATATATATATAGTGTTTATACTATATAGTGTTTATTGTTATAACAAGATGATGTGTTTGTTTTTATTAAGAAAACCTACTCAAGGGTTGTTTACTGAAACCTATTTTTGACCATTTTCTTCCAAGCTTCAACGTGAGATTGTGTTGTACTATTTATTTTAACGAGTTGTAGGTCTTACATTCTGTCTTTCTTTGTAACAAATTTTTTTTTTTTAGCTTATTACTCATTATGTAGTATACTGTAAATAAATATCTTATTTCCACAAAATATTGCGTATGTGTAATGTTTTACATAAGAAAAATTCCCAATATTACGTATTATCCTGGTCCTATCAAATTCGAGTTTCTAGTGTCCTTTATTGTAGCCTAGCAAAAATCCACAAGATAATGGTATTTGAATTTCTGTCAGAATTATAGGAAAAAATAATCCAAATAAGATTATCTTAAAATTAATATTTGTGGAAATATTCCTTTAGCACATAAAATGCACTACAGTACCGTAATTAGACAGTCTAACAAATTATTATTATTTTAATAAAATAAACTATATCATTTCAATGTTTTACTGTACCACCAGAAAGTGACTTAGGCTGACTAGGACCCTCCAAGGGCTGGGCTAGAGAAAAATGAAGATATCAAATGACCTTGAAGTTGATCAAAGTGTCTTTGTTTCTAAGAAATCAAAACTAAGTCTTGCTTAGTTTTTAAAAACTAAATATTTGTGAAATATTTGCAATCTAAACCTTCTTTTGGGGCTTGATTTGAAATTAGAGGATGTGACTGGGAAGAGACTTAAATTAGGTTTGAGAAGATGAATTAGGGAAGGGTGGAGATTAAATTGAGATTGAGAGGGTAACTAGAAAAATATTCGAAATTAAAAAATATATATATATTTAAAATGGACATCTTTGCTAGTGTTTTAAATGGTAACTAAGACTGATTTTCTTTTTTATAAAAAAGTATTTAAGGGTAGTTTACTTATTAAGTTTTTGGAAATGTTGTAAATGATTTGTCCAATTTAATTCATAATGGGTAACTAGGCAGGAACTATTTTGAATGATAAGTTAGATATAGGCCTATTTTTTATATTTGAGAGTATTTCATTATGAAATTTGTTTTATAAATTTGGTAACAAATATAGAATAGTAATAGACTATTGAGAAAGTATGTATGATTGTGTTGTACTATTTATTTATGTATAAAATAAAGTCCTAAATATTTATTTTATCAAGCCTGTAAGCAAAGATGGTATCTCCACATTATCTTGAGGATTCAATTTACAGTAGCCCCATGACTTCTTTGGTGCTGACTGACAGTTCACAGCTAACTTCTGATAGTCAACATTTAGGTATATACTTAAATTTTGACTGTCAGAAGTGACAGCTGCTAAATACATGTTTTTGCAGCGCATATGGTTCGGCGTAGGGATACATATATTCCATTCACGATAGGTTTTTACCTGGATGACAGTTCGAAAATCATATGTTTAGATTTTGGGTTGCCAACACTTGTAAAAGATCACAGTTTTGTTATAAATGTAAAGATCTTTAATTACCTTTTATATATTACATTTAAAATAACGTAAACTTAAGTTTTCTCATACTATTTCATTTTTTTTAAATAATTTATTTTTGTCCAACTCGAAACAATATTTTAAACATAATTAAAAGTACTTATTCTTCGTTTTGGAACGTTACTGATTTTGTGTAATATAGTGCACACATCAATACCTTTTAATACAGGCATCGTATTTACTTGGAAAAGAGAAAATTGTTGTCATTTTTTGTACATACAATACATGATTTTATGATTATTTTATCGTATTTTGAAATATTTAACAGAATAAAGTATTTTCATCAACTGCGTGTCTGCATCATTGTAAAAAACTTGTTTTCCTTTATGTTCAAACACATGGTTTAGATTCGTCAGTCGCCATCTTGAAGCAATGTTCGTTAGAAGTTTTTGTGAAAGTGGTGTGAATATTTTTTAAGTGGAATAAAACGATAAATAAACTTTGTGTCCAACCTAAAATAAATATATAAATAATATTGGCCTAAATCATTGTGGTTAACTATCACATTAATATATTACCATCTGTTTTCATTACAGTCATCCAAAGTGATAGATGTCAGCTGTTGGCGTAGTGATATATTAGGGATTACTTCTAGTAACATTTCGAGCTGTCATCCAGGTAAACTTAGCTCATGAATGCCTTATAATTTGGTTTGGTCACTTTTCAAAGCTGTCAGCTGTGAGCTGTCACTCAGCACCAAAGAAGCCATGGGGCTACTGTAACGAGGATTAAGCTAACGGGAGGTATTTGAGTTAAACAAGAGAACAACGATGTAACTTTATTATGCAAGCAACGCTATCGCTATTATTAAGTTTTATTATTATTTTGTATAAATATATTACGTGTAAATTTACAACACTACATTTTGATTACTACATTTGATTACATGTTTTGTTTGAACCTTAACGTTTGTCTTAGACGTAAATATATTTTAAAATTATATTTATTCTAACCTAAGAACATAATAGAAAGTAAATAATAACGTACCGATTAATTTAAACGTAATTAATATGTACTTATTTTATACATGTATTGAGTACAATTCTTATAAGTAAATAACACACTAACCCTAAAATAACACAATCTCTTGCTGGCCGCATTTCATTGTCTTTTGTCCATTTGTCCACAGATAAATTATATTGTTGTGGTTGTAGGCCTGCTATTTACACTTGACAAACTTGTTTTTTTCTTCTTGAATAAATACACAAAATTATCCACTAATGAGCCATCGTAAACTTGAACAAATATCTGTTTATGCCCAAAATCAAACTACCCAACTCTTTATAAGAGTGTGGCGTGTCGAGAAGTGTTTCCAGCATAAGCAGCGCTTTTTAAAGCTTTGCCTGTGATATTTTCTTAACCAACTCGATCACCATTTGACCTACCACATGAATTTCTGTTTATACTTGGTCAATGAGTGTTTTTCTGAGCGATGAGAACATATCACAGATAAAGTTTATATTTAAAAAAAAACTTGCGTGTTATGGCAACACTGCGCGACACGCCACTGATACAAGATAACTTTTAATCTCAAATGCACCAAAGATTGTATGTCAATGCAATCTATTGAACACGCAAACAGTTAGCATTAATTACTAAACAATATATTCAAAAATTATACTAGATATAATATAAATATCTGCCATATTAATGTATTTCTCTATACTGAAAGCCTTATTTATTGTAATATGATTCTATTTATATTATAAATTACATTCCACCTTTCTGTTGTATCTATCTATTAGCATACATTTGTGTGATAAACAGGGAAGGGTACGGGGGAAATAGGTGTACATTCTAATTTTAGCTCATATTGATTAAGTGCTGCCATCTGTTAGACAATCACGAGACCTTCCCAATGCATTTTAAATTATGGTTGAAAGAGGTCCCTCTCGTATTTTAATTAATTAAAAGAAAGTATTTGCAGAGTTTTTGATGAGGTTTGAAATATAAAAGTTGTTGTCATGGGAAATGTGTGATTATGGCTTTCCGAACTTTCCCCTGTATACTTAGAGGGTAAAAATAAACCCTCAGCCCCAAGAGTCTAACAAACACTCAGAAAAGAGAGTTTACGTTCTCGGCCACGGTGAGGATAACCAGACCCTCCACTGGCTAGTAGATATTTCAAGATAACCCTGTACTTACCGGTAACCGAAGGGCTTACGTCGTGCTGTATAAGGTTGCCGTGGATGGAGAAATAAAGGTTCGAACCCCGGTCAGGTACACTGATGATATATCACACGTGATTTATCACGGTGGTTTCCTCATACTCTCTCCACTTGAGTTCTGGTATCATCAAATCTTTTATTTTTTACTTCTTGCACCGCGTCTTAATATCCGTCCAGATTACACGCATTAAATTACAATGATTGTCTAGAGACGAGTAAGATAGAATTTAGAGCAAATGCACTATCATTTTTGTGGAAATAAAATGATAAATTATTTAGGTAAAAACACCCTCAGTACATATTGTCGGTACTTTTTACTTTGACCTTCCCTTCATAACACCAGTCTAGACAAGCCTGACCCCTAGTCCGCATACCACCAATTTTACTTGAATATTAAAGAGCCAGATCTTCATGTTATGTATTTTAATTATTTTAGTAGTAACACACTAATTTAACCTAGGCTTTATTTTATGTGTGCGCAAGCTTTGCCCCATTAGTATATTTAGACTTGTTATTTTATTGATGCGTTTATGTTATTTATACTTGTCTGATAAACATCTCTCAAAGCCCTGTGTATGGTAAATACTATCCCATACTTAAATTCCTTTGCCCAGGGGACGCGCAAATGTACTGATCATACATCATTTCTGTGAAAACTCTTTCCATGTTCCGGAGAGATGAGGTTATGATGATGATAGTTAATATGAGGATGTTGAACCAGTGGAAACAACATTACTTAAGCCTCACCAACCAGACTCTGGTGAACGTTGGGACAATTTCCTTTTCGGGGAAAAAAATACCCATGTACCAGCCGGGAATCAAACCCGGGACCCGCAGATCAGTAATCAGATGCGCTTATTACTATACCAAGGGGCTGGTTTATTAATACATTCAACACAATAATTAACTCGAACGGAGTAGAAATGAGAAGGTTAACTATTCGACAACCCACTTCGGTGGCCGCATGTTCGAAGCCCTAAAACGTCACTCTCGTATTAGACTTTATTGCTGATGACGAGGATATCGAGGTTCGAATCCAAGACGGGTGTCCCAAGGGTTGTTTGTTTCCAATTTGTTCTCCACTCTCCCTCCACATAAATTCGGGTAAACTTCCTTTGAATTCATTCAACCTTCCTCATTCCTAGCACAGCGCTCATATGCGTGTAGCCCGGACGGGTTGTAAGACAAGGTGACAAAACTACAACAAAAAACTATTTGATTGAAAAGGTATTAGAAACCTCCCGGTTTGGATGTGAACTCAAGTCCTTACCTCCGGAGAGTAAAGGATATATGTAAGAACGCGAATGAGTAAAATTGAAGGGTGAGGAAGAAGTGAAGTGGCGTTGATTTGCCTGCTACCGAGTCGTCTGCACGAACGTACACTATTACATCTCAAATCAACGCCACTCACGTCTCACTTACCCTTCACTTTTACTCAACCTCGATCTGGCACACGGCCTTAAGAATCAAGTCGCGTCAGTAGAACACTCTGGGGACCATGTGTCCTGTTAGTTTCATCAACGGATTCGGATTGTCGAAAAAGCCGTCTAGAGCTACCCGGAACCAGGTAGGTATACGTCCACGCCAGTCCGGAAATAATCAATCCACGTGGAGGTATCCTCCGAATAGAAGCCCCCCCCACTCCCCCCCCGGAGCGCGTTTACAAGAACCGGAGATACTTTCACTAGGTGTTGTCGGGGTCGACGCCTCTGTAAATATGTGCGAGGGCTCCTACACGAACGAGGAGCTGACACATAAGCTATTGCTCCAAGCATTTAAGAGCCCGTCTCACCTCAAGGATGAACCCAAACTAAGGTAGGTAATACAGCTCGAAGCAAACGTCTAAAGGGGTAGAAAAATAATTTTCTCGGGGTGTGGTGGGGCAGCGGGTTTAGAAAATTTCACTAAATTTTTAACCAATACATGTTTTTAAACGTATATTGTCCATAAGATTCCAGAGGGAGTCCGAACCCTTGCCCCCCCCCCTTTTCTACGCCCTTTCAGGCGTCGCATCATGGTGTGTTAAGGTCATTCGACAATAAATTTGATCACACAATTTTTTTTAAAAAAAGTGTATAAATATAAGTTATAAATAGTTATTCAACGATTTCAAATCATTACAGTTCGCGAGTTTTAAGGGGTAAAAAGTTTTATTTTATGCATTTTGCGTGACATTGTTAAGGTAAATTATCAAATGTATGGGGCTAAAATTTAGTATAGCTAGACATTCATATGAAGTGTACACATTGAAATAATATTATTTAATTGTGTACACCTCTTATGCATGTCTAGCTATACTAAATTTCATCCTCATACAATAGATATTTTACCTTTGGTAGGCAGAAAGCATCAAACATCAAGTTTAGCCCCCTTATAACTCGTGAACTGTAATGGTTTGAGATCATTGAATAACTATTTATAGCTTATAATATTATACACATGTTAAAAGTATTTAGTAATGTTTTATTGTCGAATGACCTTAAGGTGGGATGGAGGGGAAAGGGACACGAGTTAAGGTAAGTATTTTATTAGAATAAATTTTTACCAAAATATATAAAAATATCGCTCTAGTATAAACATTTAGTTTATTTCTCCACGAAGAGTACTCTCAATCGTTCATGAATATATTTGTCATGAGCATATTGGCATTATGACGAGAAACTTTTTAGGTAAATATAAAAAGTTCTTATCAAATTTTATTATGCCCATCACATAAATTCAAGAAATGTTGAGATTACTGATGTGTGTATAAATTTAAACTAAATGTCAAACTGGTGCAACATTTTATTTATTTTGTCCATAAACGATTTTTGCTATAAAAATTGGTAACACACTGACCTTAGCCCACGCTTGCTTCAATCCGACCTTAGCTAGAGTCGTCGTTATAAAACAGCGGAATTGAGATCAGTAAAACTATTATTTTTTAAATAAAAATACAACAAAATTAAAATATATACAGGCCCTATTTCGTTGATCCCAATATTTTTGTTGTCAAATTAAGAATGCAGAATACCACAATTTGATAAGTTTCTGATTTGAGTATAAGTTTGTAACTGATATACCGGTTAATCGGGTGTTAGATGGGCTCTTAACAACCGGGCGGTTAGCTCCTCGTGACTGATCCTGTCTGCTGACGCTCCATTCGAAGGGCCCCTTGTGGTGTGGGGGTTCTCGCAACCCCAAAGCAGGAAACAGTTCTTCCTGGCATAATGTAACAAATATATATATATGAGGCAATTAATGCTCATTTTTTTTTAAACAGATTAATAATGCTATAAGCTAACTTAACATTGAATATCAATAAATGACAATAAACTTTGTGATTAACCGTAAATAAAACAATTCGAATATTTTATTAATTTTATCACTTAAGCGAAGGGTGACACATTAATATCTTAGTAGTCCTCTAATAAATATTGGATATTTCAACGTCACTTTTATAAACAGTACAATGCCATACTAAAATGTATTGTCGTATTTCTTAAAATCACCCTCAAATTAGTTTTCAATTAATTTAAAACGTGAATTTGGAACTCATCTGCCAAGACGCGCCCTTAATTTGGAGATGTAATAAACGCGAGTTGAGGGCAGGGATTTTTCAGTTTTTTAAACAAAGATTTTTTTGAGCCAAAATAAATAAAATATTTCCCCAATAAAAACGTAGAGTTTAATTTTCTTCATGTGGTGATATCAACAATTGTTGAATATCTGTAATAAGCATAGCGGCATTAAAGGACAAAAGAGAAAAAAATTGCCATTTAATTCCAGGACACCCTTATTCAACAACTGTTGATGTCGCCATGTGAAGAAAATTAAACTCTATTTAAAATTTAAAACAACCCACTGCACTGAACTCAATGTCCCTGTTGTCACGTGAGGAAATCAGGAAACCACACAATGATTGGATTTAGGTTCGAGAGTAATCTTGTATCTTATTTCCCAGTTAATGGGCCTTGCGATGGGCTAGTAATACGGGTGGTATTTTTGGGTACAGGCAGAACAAAATAGGTCCAGGTACGACACCCATTCTTCCACACGTATAATACACAACCTGTACTTTTGATCACTATACACTTTTTAAGAATAAATAAGGTGTGTATAGTATGATTTGATAAAAAGGACATTCTGGGAGGCTATTCTTCCCCTAAGAATCTTACTAAATACCTTTCAGCACGTTTTGCAAAGGTGGGTCTTCCGGAAGGCCTTTCTTCCTGTAAGTATCTTACTAAAATACTTTCCCCACTCGTTTTGTAAAATTGGACCTATTGGGAGGCCATTAATCCTACAAGAATCCTATTAAAAGGCCATCCATAACGTCCTTTCTATCGACATCCTACCATACACGTCCCTTCTCGGGCGGGTGCAGTCTTTGTCCGCGGCGGTGGCGGAGTAGGGCGTCCTTATCTCGGCCCGGCGACGCCAGACATGGCCCGGCGGTCACACGCGAACGAGGAGCAGTCGTGATTCTTGACTGCGTTCATGACGTCACTCAGGTGGTATGACACGGTGTCGTTAGGTTGGATGCTGCGGACAAAGAAGCGGGATTCACATAAATGATTATAAGTGAGCTCGGAGTTAAAATACCATCCAATGTTCATATGAAGGGCCTTTTAGAAACTTTACACTATTTTCGTGGCCAACATTGATAATATTTCAATATATTGTTGGTGTTATTTTAAAGGTATCAAAAGTGCCAACTGTATTTCTAAAAATACTTGACGTATGAATATGTGAAAGTATTTCTAGTACCTTTTAAATCTGTTAGATAAGACCCTTAGCATAAAAAAATGGACTGTAGCTTAGTTAAAAGTGATGGCATGTTTACTAACAATATTCATTTAAACTCTCTTAGTAACCTTTGCTCTTAAGTTTATATTAAACATTATTTAAGTTTCTAATTGATAATTTTCCAGTAAATTTAAGCATTATAGGCGCACCGTTAGGTACGTGGATATTGTCAGATTGCATGTTTCACCATTGGTGGGTCAGAGTTAAAAGCTCGGTCTGCTGTTTTATAGGCAGTTTATTCCTGAATTGTTTCCTACTTTACCTCCAAGCAAAAGCGGGTACATTTTATCTAAATTTTACCTTCCTCATCTTTGCCCTATTAGTGAACATATGCGTAGGCCTATAGCCCGGATGAATAGTGAGACGAAAGAATAACTAAGCATTGCAGTTATAAACTCATGGCATATAGATAAGTGTTCAATTGTATTCAAATTTTCAATGTCTTACATTTCGCCTCCTTTTGTATCACCGTCTCCATCTTGCTTCCTACAGTTGTGCCAACTATGGCGAATGGAAAGTATCTACAGGAGGACAAACTACTAACAGCTTTCACTCACTGGTCATAGTCTACTACTTTCCGATCGTGGAATATTATTTAGATATTCTGTATACGTAACTTTTTTCGGTAATAGCTCACTTAGTTTAAAGTAGTAGGTCCAACTGGCGGACCGCGGGCCAAATACGGCTCGCGCTTACAGGGAATGTAGCCCACAGTATCCCGGAGGAAAATGAAAGGGGGGGGGGTCTCGGTGGGAGATGTTAAACAAATAATAGTATTTATTTAAAACGTTCATGATTACATTTTATTATTAATAAAAATATGTGCACATATATATTTAAAATGGTAAGTTGTTCTGAGAAAGTTTGTGTGTGTACATGTTTCATCATACACTTTTAGTAAATTAATACAATTTTTTTTGTAGTAAATTTTGAAAAAAAAACTTTACCAACCAAAAATATTATTTTTACATAAGTATTGAAAGTAATTGTTTATTAAGTGTTGTTTCTAGACATACATTAATATATAATATTTAGCACCGTGTCTTACTAACCGCTCGGGTTATACACTTTAAATACTAATTACGCTAATGGATTAGGAATTGGGTAGGGTGAATTAGAGGAAGTGAACCCGCATCTGCGCAGAAGTAGAGTGGAAAACCATTTAGGAAAAGCCACCCCCAGTTCACCCGACCGAGATTCGAACCTTGATCTCCCCGTCCTCAGCAGTCGAGCTCAACACGACTAGTGCGTTGGCCAACTACGCCACCGAGGTGGGTGACATACATTAAGATGATGGGATTACTAAATATATCTTTGGCACGCAATGCAAACTGACACCCGCCTCGGTGGCGTAGTTGGCTAACGCGCTTGTCGTGTTGAGCTCGACTGCTGAGGATGGGGAGATCGAGGTTCGAATCTCGGTCGGATGAACTGGGGGTGGTTTTTTCTAAATGGTTTTCCACTCTCCCTCCACGCAAATGCGGGTTCACTTCCTCTAATTCAACCTTCCCAATTCCAATCCACTAGAGTAATTAGTACTTAAAGCGTATAACCCGAACGGGTAGTAAGACGCGGTGCTAAATATTAATTAATTAATTAATGCAAACTGACAATCAGATTTTGCCTTTTGGAATGAAAAACATTTGACCACTCTGGCTTAAGGTATCCAACTTTAGCACGATAATTATTTTTAGTAGTGAAATTAACAAAGGGGCAAAAATAAATATTGTTTGAAAAATGCCGTAAAGTTGAGGGGTTTCTCAAAATACCAGTGACTTTATAAATATATAACTATTCTGGTATAATATTCACAAACTAACTTAAATGGGGAGATAGAGACAACATTAGTTCCCAGACCTATCTCTTGGGATTAGAGAGTAAGGATAGTTGGTATAACATATCAAAGATTACTCCAGTTTTATGGAAAACCTGTCTCGGTGGCATAGTTGGCTAACGCACTTGTCGTGTTGAGCTCGACTGCTGAGGACGGGGAGATCTAGGGTCGAATCTCGGTCGGGTGAACTGGGTTTGTTTTTCCTAAATGGTTTTCCAATCTCTTTCCACGCAAATGCGGGCTCACTTCCTCTAATACAACCTTCACAATTCCTATATCCATTAGAGTAATTAGTACTTAAAGCGTATAACCCGAACGGGTAGTAAGACGCGGTGCTAAATATTATTATTATTATTATTTATGGAAAAAAAGTGAGATCAAACCAAGCTCTCTTGTACTTAATTTCGGCTTCCATAACCACTTGACAATAAGGCTGGACAACGGGTCGCACTTGAGGTGTCCTAAGTCTGACTGTGAAACTGGCCCAAAGTGCCGGACAAAAAATGTGGTAAATACCCTCTAGTGCAGCCAGCCGGGATCGAACCTAGGTCTAACAGATCAAATAGTCGGTCAACACACGCAAGTAAAAGTAAGACAGAAATTGCGTAAGTTCAAACCAGGACCCCGTCGTGGCACAAAACTGGTAAACACCACTTTCGAGTTTCGACATCGTCAAAGAAACAATCGTTTTAGAAATAGGTGTTATAAAAGAAGAAGTACGCGTGGTCACGCATATTAGTGCGGAGGGCCGGTAGCGCATACTAATGTGATAAGGTTTCTAACCACTAACCTGTCTTTAATAATTCGTTGACATGTTGTAAACCAAAGTCCTTGAAACAACAAGAGACAGAATGAATAGAATGAAACAGCTGTTGGAGTTACTCGAATGGGACATGTTTTGAAAGGAGTCAAGAGTATCACCGCTCGCCCAGGCCATAAGATGAGGAAGGGGTTTTAATTAAATATACCAACCAACGTTCATTGGCAGATAGAATTAAAAATATGTTGAGACTCACAAAAACGTGGCAAACTATACCTAGAGTAACGAATTAGTTCTGTCATCGCTAATATAATTTGGGAAACGTGACGCTCATAGGTCGCTTGAAGGATATATATCTATTCCGATACTGCATTACTTCACATACCATGTGTCGAGTGTCCTATATTGTATTGAAACAGACAGTACACCCATAATTTAAATTTCTATTCTGGTAGCGTACGTAGTTTACGTAATTCATGCCCATTAATTATCCCAGAGTTCTGCTTTCTTCTTCCATAAGAGCACAATAAATGTAAAACTACTATTTTCACCTTTCTCGAGTTTACAGTAATGATAGAGTTTTAGTATGGTGATAGTTTCGTTAGATATTTGACTCAATAAAACTAGGTGTTATTATTATTATTACTATTATCCTAAATAAAATAAAAATATTCAATTGGTAAGGCTGATCATTAGTGTGCATATTATAATTATATAAGTTGGACATGTCCAGTGGCGTAACGTTGATTGTTGACAGGGTAGTCAGAGTTAGATGAAACTGTACTTGTGAACTATTTTAATCCCTCATTAAAACGATAATTTGCCAGGTGCCCTATTTTGGGGCCGCATGGTCTAAGGCGCTACTCTGGCAATAAACTATACTGCCAAAGACGGTAAGATCAAGGTTCGGTACCAGTCAAGTGTAACTAGGATGTTTTCCTAAATTATTTTTCAATCTCCTTCCACGCAAATACGGATATATTTTCCCTAAATTCAAACTTTGTAATTCCTGATAGCACCTTGGTGTAATTAGTACATAGGCGTTTAACCCGAATGTGTAGTAAGACGCGGTGCTAAAAGTTATGTCAGCTATCAACGGAATATATTCCCGTGTAAGGAATGTAGAGCAAGTCCTATGTACAATCGGTCAAATGGAGGAACAAGAGTTAGATAACATAATCACAGATTGAATTTTAACAAGCTCTGCTTACCCTGGTGACACTACATCCTACGACACTGGATATGTTTGTGAATAAAACAGGCACATTCATACATATCAATAGGTGGTATATCACGACAGGCTGTCAGTAGTTTAGAAATCTGTTGAGACCTCGAAGCAAAATTCAGCTAGAAGGCTTATAGTTACTCATATACAGCAAATTGAATTCGGCACAGTCAGTAGCTGAGTTAGGTGCCCCAGGTTCGATTCTTGGCATGACCGAAAAATGTATCATTGGTAAAATGTGGGTTTACCCTTTCACAGCGATGTTTTATTATTTGCACAGCGTCTTACTACGCGTTTGGTTTATACGCACTTACGCTAATGTGTAATGGTAGGGTTGATTGTGAGATGAAATGGAGGACCTACAGTTTAACGTGAAATCCGAACCATGGTGGAGGCCTGGCATTCCCCACATTCACAAGTTATGATTAATACATGTCTTGTCAGAGGTGAAGGAAGGGTTTGGTAATCAGATAAATCTTTGCCGGGACCGAGGAATAAAATAAAATAATTTGTTTTTGAAAGGAAATTTTGCCTGTGACAGCGATGGTGAATTAGTTTTACATAGTTTTATTTTGTTTCAAATATAAAGAAACTCTACCCGTTCAAATTTCATCGTCTTGCTTTTCCATGCCCTCCTGCCAACAAACTTTAAGGGGGGGTTGCGATAGATGTGTCGAGCACTGAACAATTCAGTCAAATATTTTTTGAATATTGTAAATAAAAAGTATTTAATTTTCTTCAAAGGTTTCTAGTTCTAATTAAAAAGTCAGTTTTTTTTTTTACAATTTAAAATTTAATTCTAAGTGAAATTATTGAGTTTCTTCAAAATTATTAACTCAACATAGACTTTTATCTTTTTAGGGCGAATTCACATACATAAAACCAATCAAACCGATCGACGTATTTATCGACGTATTTATCGAACTAATGTAGGTGTCATCCGTGGGATGAGGTAATCTTTTAAGAGCTGTTAGATCCGCAGTGGTGGTGGTCATTCGGTCCACGACACATATGTCATGGAGAGATCAGGGTTCGGATCCCATCCAGATACACCGAGAATAGTTTGCCGCATGAGATGTTACAATTCTTTCCACCCGATAATTTTGTTTCTCTGCTCCACGTCTTACTATCCGTCCGGGCTATCCGCATTGATAAATTAATGGGGTAGGGATGAAGAAGGTAGAATTTAAGAAGGAGTGTACCCGCATGTGCTTAGAGTGAGCGAGATAAATAATGCTTGAATAACCACCTTAATACGACCTGCCTGGGGCGAGAGCCTCAACCTCCCCATCACCAGCAAACCTCGACAAGATGAGACTGATGCCTTTGTCCACACGCGCACAAGTGCGTGTTCCACGTTAATGTGCGTGAGTTTCTTCTGCTCTTCCTTACTCATGCTTACCTATTAACTTATGTTGCTAGCACCTGCTTCAGGCATCACTCTTGCAGTAGACCGGGCTAGCCATTACGGGGATATCGGGGTTTAAATCTCGGTCGGATGGACTGAAGTTTTTTTTTTACCCCTAAATAGTTTTCAAATGTGACATTTAAATTCAACCTTCCTCATAGCTAACACATAGCGTAGGACACGATATTAAAAAACTATACTCTTGTTAAAAGTATCAAAAATAACAAACAGTAATATTTCGGTAAAAAGGAACTTTTTGACAGCTATAAATATCTAAATAGCTAGATTTGTGTATGTTTATACGTAAGATCGTGGGATCCGAAAAGGTATATTTTAGTAAATAATAGCAATAAGTATCATCCGCTTTGGTGGCCGCCTGGTCTAACGCGCTACCCTCGCAGTAGACCAGACTGCCGATGACGGGGAGTTCGAGGCTCGAATCTCGGTCGGGTGTACTGAGGGTGGTTTTTCCAAACTGGTTTTCTACTCATCCTCCGCATTAATGCGGATACACTTCCTGTAATATATAACCTTCCTAATTCCTAAAGCCACTAGCGTAATTAGTATATAAGCGTTTAACCCGAACGGGTAGTAAGACACGGTGGAAAAAAACCCATCAATACCTATGAAATAATGATGAAAATAACAAAATTATATCAATGTTGTCCACAAAAAAAAAAGTGTATGTATTTCTTAAAAATTCCTTTCTATCAGAATCCTACTAAACACTTGCGGCTGTAGCCTAATAAAGCGCCGCGGGTGGTCGCGAGCTGAACCTCTCTGCTCAGATGTGTGTGACGCGACATGTCCCGTTAGATGAGATCTAGGCTACTGGGCTACGGGAGAAAGTGGTATCGTGATGTTGTGCGTTTTGTTTGCTCGGTGTCTGTGGTTCACGGTCGATGGCACCGAGTGCACTGCACTTCTGCACCTGATTCACTGCGCACGCCCTGTATGACGTCATCATTCACACCGGGGAAAAGAGATTGAAATAAATCAAACAGGAATAATTGGACGTCTCAAAGCCTTTGCTTAGTTGATTTTTTTAAACTAGTTTTATACATATTTTAGAGTATAGATTTAATGAATGGTACCTTTTTTTTTTAAATACAAAAATATAAAAGTTGTATGATGGTGACCTGGCGGTCTAGCGGTAAGGTGTCAAGACTTCTGGGCTGTGAGTCCAGTCTTCAATCCTCGGTCCCGGCACAGATTTTATCTGATTACCAAACCCTTCTTTCACCTCTGACAAGACATCTTGTGAATGTGGGGAATGCCAGGCCTCCACCGTGGTTTGGATCCCACGTAAAACTGTAGGTCCTCCATTTCATCTCGCAATCACCCTACATTATACATTAGCGTAAGTGCTTATAACCCGAACGGTTAGTAGATAGCGGTGCTAATAATAATGTATTGTATGCCACATTAGTAATAGCGTTACTTGCTTTTTTAGTAAATGCTGCGAGGTTGACTTTTGAAAGAAAAAATAAGTGTTAATTGTGCAATCCTTAGACGTTATTTCCGAAAAGTGCATGATTCTACATGGATGAAGTATTGAAAAGATATTTTACATACAATACTTTAAAGCAAAATACACTTCATCCATGAATTTTTTTAATATATGAGATGGGTCCAAATCAGTATCGTTACAATATACATATATTAACTTGTTTGACTACCAGATAGTTTTTTTTTTTTTTAATAATCGATCCTATGATAAACATTGTAAACACTTTTCACCCTTTTTGAGCTACTTTGATTTATAAGAAGTAACATCCCGTTTCTTTTTGTTTTTCACAGAGATTTACCCGAATCCATGAGAAATACCTTTCTATTTTAGTTATTTATTTTTTCGATTCCAATTTAATTCAGGTATATTCAAATAGCGAAATAATTTAGGGATCTTAATTCAAAATATGAAGAAGACACCATCGGCTATCTTAATGTACATTAACCCCGTGGCTTCTTTGGTGCTGACTGACAGGTCACAGCTGACTTCTGATAGTCAGCATTTAGGTATATACCTACATTTTGACTGTCAGAAGTGACAGCTACTAAACACATGTTGTTGCAGATCATATGGCTCGGCGTAGGGATACATAATTTGGTCTGATAACTTTTCAAAGCCGTCAGCTGTGAGCTGTCAGTCAGCACCAAAGAAGCCATGAGACTACTGTAGCTTCATTTGTTACGTACTCTAATGTACTGTACATCCGAACCAAGATACCAAAAGTGTCAGCTCCTGACTTTTTTGTGCTGTAGTCGGGAATCATAGCAGGCTTTGCTCTCCCGTTATCTTATTTTAGTTGAATAAATCACGATACTCAAAAAAAGTCACCACTACACCTTTTAATGGACAGTAAGTTATGATACAATACTGTTGTTGGATTCTGAAATACAAATAGAGATTAACTCCTGTACTAGCTTGAAAATTTGTTTTATTACTACCCCTAGTTTTTATTTATTTAGCACCACGTCTTACTACCCGTTATGGTTATACGCTTATTAAGTGCTAATTAGGCTAATAGGCCAGTCATTGTGAAGCTTGAATTTAGAGGAAGTGAACCCACATTTGCGTGGAGGGAGAGTGGAAAACCATTTAGGGGAAAACCACCCGCAGTTCACCCGACCAAGACTCGAACCTCTTTCTCCCCGTTCTCGGTAGTCTAGCTCAACACGAATCTAGCGCGATAACTACACCACCGAGGATGTTATTAATACCCCTAGTATTGTTGTTTATTTTTCAGCACTATTGCTAAACTACGCGGTAAAAATGTATCTGCAGTAATATTTCTTCCCCTTTGCTCCGAGTAATTCACAAGATCATCCTCTGTGACTTTCTCGTGTGGAATGTAAGCATCGTGTCATATTTTTGCTTTCATCCGGAACACAATAATTGCTATTGGTGACAATTTGATTAGGTTTTTGTTTTGTCAGCGCAATTCAGCATTACCAAATCACACACAACGGAATATTTGTGTGTTTTTATTTTTATAGCAGCTCATCTTACTATTTGTTCAGTTTACCCGCGTAAATAGTACTAATTGCGCAAGTGAGTTATGGATGAGGCTGGTTGAATTTAGAGGAAGTGTACCCAAATTTGCATGAAGGAAGAGTAAAAACCATCTAGGGAAAACCACGCTCAGTAAAACCGACCGGGATTTGAACCACAATATATATGTCGTTAGGTATCTATGTCGAGGCTAGTTTTATCTATTTCAGGTCCAATCTAACGTTATCTTCCCATCTACATAGATTGGCCAGTCAATACCTTGAACGAGGTTCTAGTTTCTTCCATTCGCACTGCGTGTCCTGTCCACCGTAACCTGCGAGATTTGGCTAACGTAACCATGTCTGCTGATGAATACAAGAGGTATGTAATCATCATTATGCAACAATCACCATTCTTCATTATCTTCACCCCTTTTTTGGACCAAATGTACTTTTTTCAAACACACACTAAATTTTTAGTTGAAGATCATGTTTCTTCAGTGAACACAATTTAAATATTTTATAAGTAAAGCATATACATTTTTGTTATCATTTTATGTTTAAGGGGGTCCCCAAAATTCCATTGACCTGGATCCCTTTATTTTTCTGGTGATCCCTGCCATCTGTTACGTGTACATGCGTGTACACAGCAATTAGACTCCAGACCATCAATTTATCACTTAGTGACAAGGAAACCGAACTTGAGATTAAAAGTTAGACGTGCTATTGACTCAGCTAAGATGTCAGTACAGTAAATAAATAAATAAAAATAACAAAATGAACCAAGTAGAAGATCCCCCCCCCCCTCTCCCCGTGACGTATTTCTAAAAGAGGTGAGGTTCTGGAATTCAAGTTCATTATAACTGTCTACATTCCAGAAGAAGTGAGCGTGATATGCGTGGTATGGGTTGTAAGCGTTGCCCCCCCCCCTCACTTCCCCGCAGGGCAACACGACTCACACGCATGCGAGCTGCAGGGTCCACCTGTTGTCTTGTCTGGCGGCACGCGGGAGAAAGTTACCGGTCCGGGTCAAAGATTTTCTTCTCCCGACAAACGACCCGGATACCTGCGGGAGGATGGGGGGGGGAGGGGGGAGAACAACTGACACTCGTATAATCGACTGGTACTGAATGCACAGTCCTCACTTTGAGTCCCTGAGGGGGATCGCATTAATAAGAACCTCGATTATTATAAGCTTTTTTATCTTATACCTATACATTTAAAACATGGAGCGAGTCCTTTTGACAGTGATTACCTGAGTTATTTTCTACCAATTTTCATTTTTTTTTTTTCAAATGAAAGCTTATACAGAGAATATGTCACAATAAAATTTTAAATTTTTAAAAATATTCAAAGGGAAAGTTGCAATTTTATAAAACAATAATTTTAGAATTTTAGAAAACGACTATTTCTGAATTTTAGAAAACTAAAGTTTCTTTTGAAATCAATTTCTCAAGTTCTACCAAATCAGTTTTAATTTATATTTTATAAAGAAAACACTGTTTACTTTAAGGATTATTATATCAGTTTTCAGGTGTGTTTTTCCCCCTCCACCGTGTCTTAGTGTTAGTTCAGGACAAACAAACTTTAATTCCGCTAGTGGAATAGTGAAAAAGATGCTATAGCCTACTTTTAGAGGTAATTTTCCCGCCTTTACGTGAAGGGATGGGGGGGAAGACATATTTTAGTAAAAACAACCCTCAGTACACCCGACCGGGGTTTTAACCCCTATTACCATGACTGGCAATCTAGTCTATCAAGAGAGTGACGCGTTAGACCATGCGGTCACCAACTAGGGTAGTTATCATTTCAAATCTTACAAATTTTCAGTAACGATTCCGTAAGCTATCAGGCCTCTATATTTTCCGTTGGTTGGTAAATGGACGGACGCAATTAATACAGGGTTCCTGATCTTGTGTCTGGGGAACACATCTCACGTCCGATTAGTAGATATTAGATTACGTTTTAACTAGAGAAACTACATATAACTGCGGTATTATGTATTCTTCATTGTCAACAGCGAAACTGGGATCGGTGTAAAAGTTTTTTTAATGTTAATTTTTTTAAATATAATAAAACGGTTTAACTGATCTCAATTCTACCATTAAAAAAAAGTAATCCAGAAAAACACATTACAATGCGAAGCTTGGTTCAGGCTATATCGTCTAGATCCCGCGTTAATCGTAGACTGAGTTAAGGTAAAGTGAAAGCTAAAAATGAGTTGAATATTTTTTTCAGTTTTTATGTCAAGAAAATTTTCTAGAACTCTCTAAGTTATCCTTCTTAGTCCTACCACTTAAACTAAGTCATTGATATCTATGGTGTTAAAAAACATTGTTAAAAAACATAATAGATCCTGACTCTGAGTTGGGAGGTCTAGGTTCAATTCCAGCCCACTGAAATTAGGGTTATTTTTAGCCAAAGTTTCCACTATCTCTCACCCTTACCGCAGGTGGCCAAGAATACACAATAATCTAAAATATTACAAATTAAATTACTCTAAAAATCTTTGAGCTCCAAAGGCTAGTTTTCAACGTTGTTGGATCCAGGAAATTCAATATAAATTGATCTTATTTCTACTTACAGTGTGAGGAATTTAGCCATCTTTTTCTCCATTAGGATGATAGAGTCATCCGACTGCAAGATCATGGCATCACAGAATATCTTCTTGGCGCAGTGCGTGTGACTCCAATCACCAGGGTTACCCAACTTCGCCATGCTAGCCAGGGCCTCATTATGACCCGTCTCCATACCATGCAAAATGTCGTTCAGAAAACGCTCAGTATTTTCACCTGATAGATCACTTTCCTTCATATTCCTGTCGTCGTAGGATCGTTTCGATATTCTATGAATCGTCTCTTCATTAATTCTGTAGTCAACAATCGGCACAAATCGTTTGGCAACGTTTTCTTCGAACTCTTGGATTTCCCTGTCATTTAATTCTCCCGTGCTTGGTGCATTTCCCTCACCGGCTCGTTTGACTAAAGCCTGCTCTTGCTGCTGATTTTGAGGAACAGGAGTATCCTCTTCTACTACAAAAATCACATCATTGTTCAAAGATCTTTTAGTTTGAGACCCATTAGACACCATCCATTTAGCTTGTTGTGCGAGCTTCTCGAAATCTTGGTCTTCTTTGGACGCCGGAACTTTGGCAACGATCCATTCGCCTCTTCCTTCGGATTTGTCTTGAGCTTCTAGATTTTTTACTATACTTTGGATGGTCCTTTTGTGTTCCATCTCCAGATCATCGTCTTCTTCTATAGTACTACGTCTCTTCATCACATCGACGTCAAGGAATCTCCCTACAGCGACCGCTCCTAGACCCAGAGCTGCTCCCCCAGCGACAAGACCCAAAGCAGGCAGAAGAACAGGGTAAGCTGCTACGGCTCCACCAACCTTATCTTGAAACATTCCCGTTTTACCCTCGCTCCCTGGCCCTCCTCCGTAACCTAAATTATGGGAGATCTTGTGAGAAGCTTCCATCAGTGGTTCCATGACCGGCCGAGTCAAGTCGGATACTTTCTCCATGCTTGTTTGAACGTGTTCTTTGATTGAATCGCCAATACGTTCCCAAAATGGTCTCTCTTCAACTTTTGTCGCGTATATCGTTTCGTAGAAGCCCAGGCCTCCATGGGGATTTGGCTTGGATAATGCGGGGCTCTTGTACCTGTTATATGAATCTTTCCCGTGATGTTCTCCATTGTATCCATTGTACGGATACCGCTTGATATATTTTTCGTTTCCTGAGCCATAAGAATCTTCTTGCTGCTGTTGATATAGAAAATCCAATGTTTTTTGGGGCCATTGCTGGTAAGAATTAGTTTCTTCGTTGTTTGACCTCTTGCCGTAAAAACTGGGATAGTTTGACGTGTCATCTTCACCCTCGCTATGTGACTCATGATTTGGTTGAAAAACGTACGGACTGTGATCACTGTGGATATCCTGGGAGAAATAAGCCATTGTTAAAGAATCGGACTTGTTGACACCCTTGTTGTCGTTGTTTGCTCTTGCGTTACCATCTTCTTCAATGACATCATCTTGTTTCCTCTCGACTTTGGCAGGTTGGACTCCCAGTTCCGGATGCGCGTATTGAAGAACTGGTGTTCGGACACCTTCCTCGAACGAAACCCTGGAAGGTTTGGATCTCTGAGGGGTGTATAGGAGAGAAGTGGGGTAGACCGTGTTACCAGGGTAATGTAGCATACGCGCTTGAAGTCCCTGCTTTTCAACAATAAAAGAAGGCGTCGCGGCGCTTTGTTGGTTGAACCTCGGTATAGGATAGTGTATGTTGCGTCCTCTCATTTCCTCCTCTCTTCGTTTGGTTTCCCTTTGGTTAACCGTGTTGATATATTCAAGGATTCTAGACTGAGATTCGCTTGTCAGGGGCTTGTAAGTAGTTTCGCGATAAGGTTCTATCAAATGGATGGGTTGAAACCTGTCTCCAGAAGTTTCTTTAAACGGCAGTTTTGGTTTCACACCTTCTTTCTTCTGCACTTCTTCTGAAACTATCGGATTTGTTTTTTCTTTCGGGAAGAGCATTCCGTTTATTACTCTGGCGTTTCTCCATACCTGTCGATCTGACTCATCGTCCGGCATACGTACGCCAGTAATCACTGGTATTCCGTCAGAGTCGATAGTCATCAGACTTCTCTGACGTTTCCAGCTCTCCTGCTGTTCCCCTTTCACAAAAACAGGGGAAGATCTTATGTAAACTGGATCAGGTACTCTGATTTCTCGCAGGGCGTCCTTCCTGTCTGGCTTTTCATAGATCCCATGGGCATTCACTGATGGAGAAGAGGACTGTCTAATTGATTTCAAAATTTTACCTCCAACATTGATTGCTCTCCAACCAGTCTCACCATTATCCTTCACGAGCACACCTGATACAGGGACAGTTACGTGGTGAGGGAACTCATCAGAGGATTTCCCCGACTTGTTGATTCTCTTGAAACCATCCTTCTCGTCAACCAAATGGAGAGGAGTAGACTTGATGGAAACGGGGGAAGGTACATTTTCATTCGATTTACCGTCCCTTTTCTTGACAATCAAGGTGGCGACCTCGCCGGTTTTGGTCTTCACGCTTAAAGTCTCAGTCAACTCTGGGTTTAGACTCCTGCCAACATGAAGGGCTGTACGAGTTATCTGCATCTTGGGTCGTTTCGGTTCGGCGGCATCTTCTCCTAGAACCCCCACTGCGAGACACGTTAGTGCCAGATAGAGGGTTAGTCTCATCGTTGGGCCCTGAAACAAATATGTAACATATGGTTGGTAATAAAGTAAAGTAACAAAAAAAACATAAGATTAGCCGCAACTTAGTGATACATTCAGTTCAGTTACGTGTCGCGAAGTGTTACAAGGGTAAGCAGAGCTAGTTTAATATGTAGTGTACTGGTGAGTTGTTCCCGTAACTCAGCAGAACACTAATTAGTTCGGTATCAAATAAACATATGCTCATGTGAAGTGTTTAGAGTAGAGACTGAATGTAATTAGTCTAACGGAGACTGAGTGGGTGATAACTGATAACTGTACACTTTTAACAAACTGCTTTCCCTGTCAATACTCCACGCCACTGATTCAGTCGGTGTTTCAATATGTGTCCTCATTTATGACATCAAACCCTTTTTAAAGCGCAGTGATTACAACTCAACTTTGGTTGTTAGACTAACATTGAATCTGATTGTCATTGACAGGGAGTTTGGGGTTTGAATCCCAACCGAGTTTCCCGAAAATGGTTTTCCACATGTGGGTTTCACCGGCTTTCCTCTAACACGAGTGAATTTATTTACAGACAATCTACCCCTGTTCCTTTTAGATTAAGTGAGCGCTTATGTTGAATGTCCAGTTTTTTGTTTGTTTTTAATTTGAGGTATTTAACGTACACTTTCATAATAGAGTGATTATATCAGCACATGACTTAAAAATAACTTAGATCTAGAACAGACACAATATCCAGATTTCCTGGCCATCAATTCATCACTGTGAAATGGGTAACCCCAAAGTTCACCGATAATATGTGTTTGGCCATGCCGGGAAGCGAGCCTGTGACCGTTAGCTCAGTAGGCGGACATGTTACCGACTGAACTTAGATTTCGGACAGAGTGTAGCAAAAAAAAATGTTTTTATGTTGCCAGAGTTCTTTAAGATTTGCACAATAATTATTTGTAAATTTAAAAAAAAAAGGTTAAATTCACTATGTATTATTGCGTAGTCATAAAAGTAAATAAAAAAATTAATTTATATAATTTCTATACATATTGATAACATACAGTTGTATGATTGTAAGTGTAAGAAGGCTTGCTCATTCATTGACTAGAGAAGTAATAATAATAAAAAGATGCATTTGACTGTTCAGTAATTTTACAAAGCACGAGTAGGCCTTCTCTTTGCTTGGTTAAAATCAGGCTAGATATGCTGTTCACTGTCGTAATAAGAATCTATGTCGTGCTAGCTGGAGCTTGGAACTAGGAAATGATGACATTTTCAGCAACAAGCTGTCGTCCGGATCAGTAGCTCAACCCAACCAGTTGAAGGTAGGTACTCTAATTCACATGTACTCATTAACAAGACAGTTGAGAAAAAAGTTTATATATAGTGATATACACGAGATATACTATCGTGGGATACAAAGTACGAACTGTCCAAAGCACATTAATTGAGCTTCGTTACCATTATTCACTCGCCTCATAATCGTATACTAGGTAGCAACGTATGAGCCACCCAAAGCATATCCAAGCTACGTTGCCGTTCATTTTCATATTATTACAATAGGAATAAACGTGTGAATCGTCCAAAGCACAGCTGGGCTGTGTTGCCGATATTAGCACGCCACCTTTAAAAAAATGTGTGTGTTTGTAGTATTAAGGTGTGTTTTAATATATAATTTATGCATTTTTTTTATCTCGTATTAAAAGCATAATAGTTTCAGTTAGCAAAGACATAAGTTACCAATAATTCAACATCAACCACATGATAGTAATCAATACAAGTCTAACGCCTTAGACCAATTGGCCACCGTTACGAGTCATTCGAGTCGTCGAACTTCCAAGACGTGTTTCTAAAAAGAATTTATATATATATATATATATATATAGTAAATATATATGTATATACATATATATACAGTATATATATGTATATACATTTTTTTTTTAGCACCACGTCTTACTACCCGTTTGGGACATACGCTTATGTATTGGTCACGAAAATGGTTTTAGCGACTAGGAAGTTTATATTAGGAGGAAGTGTATCCACATTTGTGTGGAGGGATAGTGGAAAACCATTTAGAAAAAAATCTCCCTCAGTACACCCAACCTAGCTTTGAACCTTGATCTTAGTGTCATCGGCAGTCTAGTTTACTGCGATGGTAACGCCTTAAGCCATGCGGTCACCGAAGTGGGTATTTAATAATGGCTTTTTACCTTTGTACAGACGCACTTTAAAACCCAAATAATAGTGATTATAGTTCACATCGGTGGATTAGCTGGCAAAGACGTGAGTCTCATCAAGTCTGGTTTGCAGCTGATGAAGAGGTCAGAGTTCGAATTCCAACCGTGTGCACTGAGGGTGGTTATACCTGAATGTTTTCCGACCCTCCCAAGTAAATTCGGGAACCTTTCTTTTAGAATCTACCTTCCTCATCCTTATACCGATAAGTATGTGGATAGTTTGAATGGGTTGTAAGAAGTAGCGTGAGAGAAAGTAAATAGAACCTAATAATTATTTTAAAATCAAGTTGGCTTACATAATTCTAATTCAATTTCAATTCCAATCAAGTTTTAATACAAAGCTGTAACCTGATTCTGGTAGGAAGAGCAGTATCTGGTAGTTACAAAAGTTACTTAAACAATTTTAATATATTCATACATCAAGTCGTGTTATCTGTCTGTAGCTATCACTTTTGATAGTTATTATCAATATATAAAATAGCACAAATAATATGGTAAAATATCATCAAAATTGGCCGCAAGGTAACATGTTTGAATTTTCTCTAATGTTCTTCTAACCTAAATCAGAGTATAAGTTAGACGCTTTAAAATTTAAAAAAATCGAACCTTATTTTTTTAGCACCACGTCTTACTTACTACCCGCTCGCGCTGTACAAAATATATATTCTAATTATGCTAATGTATTATGGTTAAGACAGGCTTAATTTAGAGGAAATGTACCCGTGTTTTCGTGGAGAGATAGTGGAAAAATACTTAAGAAAAAAACCACCCTAATTACACCCTACCGGGATTCGAATCCCTATTTCCCCATCATCGGTAGCCCAGTCTATTGGAAGAGTGACGCCTTAGACTATGCTGTCACAGAAATAGGTTAATACAAAAACAAAACTACAACAATTTAATGAGGCTTTCCTCCACTTTAGGAGAAATATCTTTAAACACGTACAACCTGTTGAAGAATATTTAAACAAGTATTTAAAAAAAAAAGGTTGAACTAAATGTTCACAGATTTTTTTCTTCTCTTTTTTCTCCCTCTAATGTTTGTTGTAGTAAAAGTTTTCGCAATCCGGGACGAAGCAAGTTTTGTATTTGCATACCACAGTCAAGGTCACACAAGATTAAGGTCACGCAGCGGCACATCCGGTGAGTTATCACATGGGGGCTCCTGATTACAGTGAACTCCAAACTACTCGAATCCTACCAGACATATCACTTGATCTTTAATACAAATCCGGGAATCAAACGAGAATTTAAAAGTCGCCTAAAAATTGTTATATTATTATTATTATTATTATTCGAGGTATTAACGTGAACTTTCTCAACTGACTGATCATATCAGCACACGACTTAAAACGTAAATCTATAACGGTCACAACATCCAGCACCCGGCTGTTAATTTATCACTGTGAAAGGAGAAACCAACATTACACCAATGATCAGATTTTCACCCATACTGGAAATAGAACCTAGGACTCTTAGATCAGTAGGAAAATAAGCTATTGACTGAGCTGAGCTGTTAGGCTGTTTTATTATTTTTTAGTGCTTTAAAAAAATAGATTATTTATTTCACTCGCGTCTCACTACCCATTTATGTTTTGCGCATACATACTCTAGTGGAGTAAGGATGAGTACGGTAGGAAATGTACCCACATTTGCGTGCAAGATGAGTGAGGAGAATACTTGAGGAAAACCACCCGGAATTAGAACCCGATCTACCCGTCATCTACAGTCCAGTCTATTGCGAGAGGGAAGCTTTAGGCGTGCCAAACTAATCTGATCATAAAGGAGGGTTACATTGAAAATTAAAAATATCGCGGGTGGAGTATGTTTCATTAACTTCAATATTGTCACCATCTTGGGTCAATAATATTCAGTTTTAAATGGAAAATTAAGATTAAATAGATTTTTAAAAGGTAGCCATATTTTTCCCCATTCATAGGTGCCGACTTGTAAAACAATATTGGGGGTTCGGGTTATACGCACTTATGCTAATGTGTAATGATAGGGTGATTATGGGATGGAATGGAAGACCTACAGCTTAACGTGGATTCCGAACTACGGTGACATTTACACACATTCACAAGCTGTGCTTAATACACGTCTTGTTAGAGTTGAAGGAAGGGTTTGGTAATCAGATAAAGCTGTGCCGGGACCAAGGATTGAACCCCGGACCCCAGCACAGAAATCCTACACCTTACCCCTAGACCACCAGGTCACCGACGGGTACCTTAGAAAAAGGGGTGTATGGGTAGTATAACATTTGCAAATTTTCCAACCTCCTTTCTTTTTTTAAAAAAATGGCCAAAATTAAGGTGCAATTTGTTAATCTAAATAGTCTAAATGTATGTTTAGTAAAATATAATTAAAATAAATTTAATAAAAGAAAACAAACATGCACAAAACAAAAATAATAAATATGTTCCGAGTAATGCCGCTAACCAAACTATAGTGGAAACATGATGATAATTGCCAGGTTGTCGGTACTAGAGTGGCGAGTAATGCCAACTTAATCACGCTTGCTTACACCAGATGGCAGCAGCTGACACTTTCTACGCTAGAAATAGCCGTTCGCAGTGCATCCCTATATCCAAGATAGAACTAGCGCCGCAATATGAAATATTGGGGTTTATTAGCACCCCTAAAGATATTTGGGGTAGGGGGGCTTAGTATGCAGAGCCCCCCCACAGTCGGCGCCCGTGTCCCCAGTAGAAACACAGAGTTTAATTTTCTTCACGCGGTGACCTCAACAGTAATTCTTGAATATCTGACAAAAGTGTCCTGTAAGTTACTAGTATTCCTGGTCAGAGTCAGGCGTTCTAACCACTACACCAAACTTGTCAGTACTCAAATTTATTGAATAAAAACCATTTTATACTTAAAAAAATATATAAAGTAAGTATTGTTAGTAATATTTTTTAGCACCACGTCTTACCAGCAGTTTGAGTTATACGCCTATGTATTAACTACACTGTGTGTTAGAATTAGGAGGGTTTAATTTAGAGGAAGTGCACCCACATTTGCATGGAGGGAGAGTGTAAAACCGTTGATTAAGAAACTACGTGCTCCAGACCGGGTTCGGACACCTCTCTCCCTCTCTTCCGCAGTCTAGTCTAAAATTAAAGTGGCGCGTTAGACCACACGGTCATTGAAGAGAAATGATTATAATATAATTATTAATTGTGTTGTATACAAAGTTTTAAATGATGAATACGCAGCATTGCACTGTAAAACAAAAATTAAATTTAAAATAGCTATTACTATCTGAAAAATAAAATAATGACCCTGGTCACTATGTCAAGAAAACAATTCGTTTAGACATCGAACAAGTAAGACGCTCATTAAGAGTCATGGTCAGCTGCGTTTATGTGACACTATTAAGAAATGAGGTGACCTGGCGGTCTAGGTGTAAGGTGTCAGACTTCTGTGCTGGGGTCCGGGGTTCGATCCTCGGTCCCGGCAAAGATTTATCTGATTACCAAACCCTTCCTTCACCTCTGACAAGACATCTTGTGAATCTGTAGGTCCTTCATTTCCTCTCACAATCACTCTACCATTACACATTAGCGTAAGTGCGTATAACCCGAACGGGTAGTAAGACGCGATGATAATAATAATAATAATAATATGAAGAAATGACATACAATAAACCCCCGTCCACAAATTCCATGTCCGCAAGTAATCCGTATTTGCATCTCTATAGCTTTAACAGCAATTCATATAAAACGTCACTCGATTAAGTCGATCATTATTTTAGGCAAAAAACACCAAAAAAAAACACAAATAAATCATGATAATGTTTAGAGTATTGCACCTATAGAACTTTTTTTAAGTTGTTTTATTCAAACGAATTTGATAGGACATAGTATTATGTAGTTCAATTTAAATATGAAGTATCTAATTACTTTAACGACTTCATACTTCAAGTCATGTGATATGAAGCTGTCACTTTTGGTATATATTATCAAATACCACTAATATTAGGGTAAAATATTATCATCGCTGGCTGCAAATAAATTTTGTATTTTCTAACAGGCCCTTTCTATGAAAATGGAATAGATTTTTCGCTTGGATGACAAGATCTCACAGAATTAAAAATCATATTGACTTTAAGGTAATCAACACCCTAGATTAGTCGGTAGCGTGTATCTCTACTGAGCCAATAATCCCGGGTTCGATTCCAAGCATAGCCGAACAGTTTAAAAAAAATATTTGTTGGGATGTGAGTTTACAGTGATGAACTGAACTAACGGCTGGAAGTTGGGTGATGTGTATGTTCTAGATTTATACATCGTGTGCCGATATAATCAGTCGGTTCATAAAGTGCACGTTAGCTAACTCAAATATTAAAATGGAAAAAAATATTTAAAATGTAGAATATGATAGGACTAAGAGAGTTTGTTCCTCCTTACAAGTGCAACTTTGCTTTGCCAGCAGGAGAGGTGTATAAAATTAAATAATAATAATATTTAGCACCACGTCTTACTACCCGTTTGGGTTATACGCTTTATTTAAGTACTAATTACGCTAATGGATTAGGAACAGGGAGGGTTGAATTAGAGGAAGTGAACCCGCATTTGCGTGGAGGGAGAGTGGAAAACCATTTATGAAAAAACCCTCCCAGTTCACCCGACCGAGATTCGAACCTCGATCTCCCCGTCCTCAGCAGTCGAGCTCAACACGACAAGCGCGTTAGCCAACTACACCACCGAGGCGGGTTGTGTAAAATTAAGTGCAACTATTAATAATAATAATAATAATAAATAATAATACACTTATCTTCGCTCTATATCACTCATTAATTACAGCCTCGTGCTACAGCCGGCAGGTTTGACAACTGTGAGGCCAAAAAAACCACTCTTGTTCAACATCCACCTCCAACATTTTTGTAATTTCTAACTCTGAGTCATTTTATAATCACTTTTGAATCACATACAGGAAGAAACGCGAAATCTCTCTCTTTTTTTTTCTCGAATCAATGTCAATGCTTATTAATTAACAGGCTTCTTTTTTTTTTCGCAGCCAGGTTATTGATGTTATCGCTCAAGGCGGTCATGAAATCTACGATTTCCTGTCGAGTATTTCCTGAGGTAGATAGATATTAGTCAGGTAAATAATCAGCTTGCGTTGACTGGTTTATAATGGCACGGATATCGAACCCAGAAGTTTTACTGACCGGGATTGTCATCGGAGCATGAATCCTTGCAGCTGTTATCAACCATGTTGAGAACTTGTTGATCGATACCCGCCGCAAGGATTCGTCAGGTTCTTGAAGAACAATTAACACGATATTACAAACACTGACGAGCTCTCTGGTATCAACCATGTAGGGAACTTGTGGATCGATACCCGCCACAAGGATTCGTCAGGTTCTTGAAGAACAATTAACACGATATTACAAACACTGACGAGCTCTTTGGTATCAACCATGTAGGGAACTTGTTGATCGATATCCGCCGCAAGGATTCGTCAGGTTCTTAAAGAACAATTAACACGATATTACAAACACTGACGATCTCTCTGGTATCAGGTTCGCAATATACTGGATTGTCGGTGACGGGAAGGTCTAGGTTCATATCTCGCTCGGGTGATCTTGGAGGAGGGGGAGGATGGTTCGTCACATCCGATTTTACCATCCTCTATCCACGTAAATTTTGGTGAAATAGAGGTAGTTTCTCGGATGTCATTTATCATTATGGTTTTCCCATCCTACCTCCATGCGAATGGGGGTAGTTTATCGAATGTGATTTACAATTGTAGTTTTCCCATCCTATCTCCGTGCGAATGGGGGTAGTTTATCGAATGTGATTTACAATTGTAGTTTTCCCATCCTATCTCCATGCGAATGGGGGTAGTTTATTGAATGTGATTTATAATTGTAGTTTTCCCATCCTATCTCCATGCGAATGGGGGTAGTTTATTGAATGTGATTTATAATTGTCGTTTTCCCATCCTATCTCCATGCGAATGGGGGTAGTTTATCGAATGTGATTTACAATTGTAGTTTTCCCATCCTATCTCCATGCGAATGGGGATAGTTTATTGAATGTGATTTACAATTGTAGTTTTCCCATCCTATCTCCGTGCGAATGGGGGTAGTTTATCGAATGTGATTTATAATTGTCGTTTTCCCATCCTATCTCCATGCGAATGGGGGTAGTTTATCGAATGTAATTTACAATTGTAGTTTTCCCATCCTATTTCCATGCGAATGGGGGTAGTTTATTGAATGTGATTTAGAATTGTAGTTTTCCCATCCTATTTCCATGCGAATGGGGGTAGTTTATTGAATGTGATTTACAATTGTAGTTTTCCCATCCTATCTCCATGCGAATGGGGTAGTTTATTGAATGTGATTTACAATTGTAGTTTTCCCATCCTATCTCCGTGCGAATGGGGGTAGTTTATCGAATGTGATTTATAATTGTCGTTTTCCCATCCTATCTCCATGCGAATGGGGGTAGTTTATCGAATGTGATTTAAAATTGTAGTTCTATTACCCTCTCTTCACTATGATACGGATGCACTTGGGGTATCTTACATACGTCATGCATCATTGTAGTTTTACCGTCTCATATCTACGCAAATGTGGCTACACTTCTGCAAAACTATCCCCTCTGTTGCTAGCGTTTAAATACATCCGTTAATAGCCTACTAAGAAACATATTTTAGAATTTATATAAGCAACTATTTAAAATTCTCCCTCTTCTTTCTGGAGCCTTAGTTTGGATAGTTTTAATTTCCTTATATACGCGTGTGAAAATGTACAAACAACGCGATCGCAACTTTCAACGTGGCTGTGTGTAGAAAGGACTATAGTTGCAAACATCACTAAAACTACTTTCGTATAGGTCCTATTGATAGGCTATCTAGAGAACTGACAGCTAGGAAAAGCTACTTGGCAATCAAAACTTAAAAAACAAACAATTCTCTTTAATTATTTTCTTTATTTTAAGATATTTTACATAATTTAAATACGAGCTTATGAAAATAACCATTTGGATGTTGTGGTTTTTTGTGGAAGCAGTTTATGCAGTTCACTTAAAATACTTTCCAAAATGAAACTTCTAAAAAGCTGCCTTCTTTTTACAAATTAAGATGATGAACAATATTTAATTAAGAAGGTTTATGACGTCACACACAGTTTCCGCTTGTGTTCGTGCGCATGTGCTTACAAAATAAAAACTTTTATTCTGAAAACTAGTATTTTATATGGCTCTTTCTATAAGCTATAAAAAAAATACATCTATTTATTTTGATGGTCAACTATAAGAAGATATTGGTGTGAATATAATTACGTTTAATTTATTATTTAATGTAGGCCTACTATAATTTATTTTGTTGCCACAGACACGAAACAAAAAACATAGTAGTTTTATTAATGTATGATTTGTTCTTTCAATCAGTTAATAAAACGCCAATTGTAAAGCAATTCTTAGGGAAATATTATTAGAAGAGTTTGATACCATGTTTAATTGATGACGTAGTATTACTAAGAGAATAATAACTATTTCCATAAAAGTTGCTACTAGCGACTTTCAACCAATGTTTGCTATAAAAATCGTATGCTAGTGCTAGGTGTCGGTTATCACCTCTCCTACACTGGATGGACTTTATATCAAGTCGTGTGATCTAAAACTTTTAATATGTGATAGATAGTATCAATGCCGAAAAAATAATACTATACTATTAGTATTACTATTATTATTAGCACAGCGTCTTACTACCCGTTTGGTTTATACGCACTTACGCTAATGTGTAATGGTAGGGTGATTGTGAGATGAAATGGAGGACCTACAGTTTAACGTGAAATCCGAACCACGGTGGAGGCCTGGCATTCCCCACATTCACAAGATGTCTTGTCAGAGGTGAAGGAAGGGTGTAGTAATCAGATAAATCTGTGCCGGGACCGAGGATTGAACCCCGGCCGCCAGCACAGAAAATACTATACTAAAGTAAACTGGTATCATTATTGACCACAAAAAAAAAGTCCTATCAGAACCCTACCATAGTTTACTGTGGAAGCTATATCGCGCGACCTGTAATGTTGCCCCTGGTGGAATAGACTACCCAAGAGGCAGAAGAGGGGTGTGGTCCGTCAAGTTCCGGTCGGCAGAATGAGGCTGAGAGTTGAGAGAAATGCTCCGCCTGCGTCCCGGAGAGAGGACAAGCTCTGTTAACTGCCAAGAGTGACAAAATGAGTCGCTACTAGGTAGAATCACTTTTTATACACGTGTTAAAGGAACAGGATTAGGAGCATGCATCGTCGTCTGCATGTTTGAGAATGGAAAGCCATGACGTTGGTTGGAAAAAAAAACTTCCCAGTGCACGCGGTTGGTGTCGAACTGTACCTTGTTTGTGATTGGCTCGCGTGCTAACAGCTCGTATTTAAAAGATGAACATGCTAAGAGCTCGTATTTGAGAATAGGGTGTGCTAACAGATTTAATGTGAGAGTCGGGCTTGCTAACAGCTCGTGAGAGTTGAGTGTGCTAACAGCTTGGTTGACGCATGCGTATGATAGAAATTCTAGCCTTCACCCCAATGATTCTCAGCCTGCTATTATTATTATTGGGTGACCTGGTGGTCTAGAGGTAAGGTGTCGGACTTCTGTGCTGAGGGTCCGGGGTTTAATCCTCGGTCCCGGCACAGATTTATCTGATAACCAAACTCTTCCTTCACCTCTGACAAGACGTGTATTAATCACAACTTATGAATGTGTGGAATGCCAGGCCTTCACCGTGGTTCAGATTCCACGTTAAACTGTAGGTCCTCCATTTCACCTCACAATCACCCTACCATTACACATTAGCGTAAGTGCGTATAACCCGAACGAACGGGTAGTAAGACGCGGTGCTAATATTATTATTATTATTATTATTATTATTGCTATCAATATGTTTAGCATGAAGGCTGATTTTGTTTGGAGAGGGTATTCAAATCGGGCTTCCATATTTAACTTAACTAATGATGGGATTAAGTTAAAATTAAGAAGAAATTAAACCTTTTTTTTCGTGTGAATAGAGTGAGAAACCGATCAAGAGTAGAGGAAAGAGCGACCCAACCGATATTCAAACCCCGACCTGCCAGTCACTGGTTAACCAGACTAGACAACATTTTAGTCTGCGTGTCTGCTGATAATGGTAACAAAAAAAGCTTATAACGATTGAATCCAAAAGCATGCCAATTAAAAGTGTTCTTAAGATTAAAGGTACTAGCTTTTAAGCCTGGAGGGAGAAAGGGGAAAACCACAGTAAAAATCAAAGGAAATTAGGAAACCCGCCAACGGTTGGAATAAACTAAATCAAATGTGACGTCATGTCAATGTTCGAGGTAAAGCTTGCGGTGTTCTAAATTACAATTCAAAAATAAAATTAATTTCAAATCCGAAGCTTAAATTTTATTTCGAATCTTGAATCCAAACTAGAATTACCGAATATTTAAAAATGCATAATTTTTGGTTAAAGGGTATATATTAAAAAAAAAAAAAATTTTTTAAGTAGCTGCTTTGTACCACTGACAAATTATATATGTATATATATTTTGTTTGTCATGTCCATTACGTCATAAACAACAAATAAATACTTTTTTAGTAGATTAATACAATTTTGTCCTTTTCTTGTGATTTTGTTACCCTCCCAACTATCCAATCCTTTTTACCGATTGCTTAAAATTATTATATCACGTCATTGTATTCGAGATACTATTTTGAGATTTCCTTTCTGATACCATAGTATTATAGGGATTCTCGGAATCAAGGATTCAATCATCTTATCTTTAAATAAAAGCTGTATTGAGGTATTTTTGAATGTACCGTTTTTATATTTTGTAAAGTATCCTATAACAGGTTTTTGTAAAGAGTTGAATGACATTTGTTGTTTGATATTGAGCATTCATGAAAGTTGTGGTCCAGATTAGTTGGCCCAGATAATGAACGTTACCTTGGTTGCTTATCGGTATAGGCCAATTTTGATAGGAAGAACCTTATCAGACAACTGTAAAGGATACTAGATCTAAAGACTGATCTCAATTGGAAGTCTGTATTTAAAAACTGGAAACTCATATTACTATAATTGCGGGAATTTTTTTTTACCATTTTTATTTACATTCTTTGTTCGTTTAATTAATAATGTAAATAGAAATTAAACAGGAATTTATAAAAAAGTATTAGTGACTTTCAACAAATGTTGATGGTCGAAAGTGGGCTTCCATTACAAATCAGACCTTACCTTCACGTATTCATACGTCAGATTATGAAGGTGTTACTTTTTATAGTTACTAGCTTAGTTCACTCGCAGCTTACACCATTTGAAGAATTAAGAGACCCATATTATATTTTATGCCCATTTATTTATAAACTACATGTGGATATCTTGTTTTTCTTAAAAACGTCTAGGCCTCAATCTTGGTTCTGATCATAGAGTCGTCGTTCCATTCAGGATCTATCCGCTTCGATGATCGCACGGTCCAAGCTCTAAGGCCTTGTTTATAGTGCGAGAGATTTACTTGGATTTTAGAGGCTAGAGACTTGTTTGGAGGTTAGAGGCTAGAGACTTGCTTGGAGGCTAGAGGCTAGGACTTTCTTGGAGGTTAGAGGCTAGAGAATTGTTTGGAGGTTAGAGGCTAGAGACTTGTTTGGAGGTTAGGGGCTAGAGACTTGCTTTGAGGCTAGAGGCTAGGACTTTCTTGGAGGTTAGAGGCTAGAGAATTGTTTGGAGGTTAGAGTCTAGAGACTTGTTTGGAGGTTAGAGGCTAGAAACTTGTTTGGAGGTTAGGGGCTAGAGACTTGCTTGGAGGCTAGAGGCTAGGACTTTCTTGGAGGTTAGAGACTTGTTTGGAGGTTAGTGGCTAGAGATTTGATTGGAGGTTAGAGGCTAGAGACTTGCTTGGAGATTGGAAGTTAGAGATTTGCTTAGCAAGAGCGTGACACGAACGGACACACAGAATTTAATCCACGTGTCTATAGTAGAAGCACCCACTTCAGTGATTGCATGGTCTAAGGCGCCACTCTCGCAATAGACTGGACTGACGATGACGGGGAGATTAGAGTTCGATCCCAATCGGGTGTACTGAGGGTTGTTTTTCCTTGATTGTTGTCAATTCTTCCTCCACGCAAATGCGAGTACACTTCCTGTAGAGCTAACCTTCCCCATATCCAACCCAATGGTGTAAATATGCGGATAACCCGAACGGGTGGTCAGACGAGATGCACAAAAAAAAACTAGTTCATGAATTATCCAACTACCACTGAAATACAAAGTTTTAAAGTTCGTTTGGAGCGGATTTATTAATAAATTACGACTCGCGCCTTGTGGATATGTATAAAAAAAGGAATCACTCTCGTCTTGTCAGGTTTTTATGTTTGGGGTTCAAATCCCAGCTGGGTGTATTGAAGTGTATTGTTTTTTTGTTTTTTGTTTTTAATTTTTACCACTGCTGCCATAGAAATGCGGGTACTTTGCTTCTAAATTCAACTTTCTCCTTCTTCGTTAGTGTAAATATGTTGATAGCCCGGACGGGTAGTAAGACATGAAACACGGGGAAGTAACGTACGCCCTCTAATGAAATAAAAACTACACTACCCCTAGCGCAACGATGATGAAATTTCACTTTAGGCTCCGTAGCCGGCGCCCCTACCCACTCGTGTGCACTGAATACCATCCCCCCTCCCCCTCTCACCTTCAAACAGTACTAGCATGACTGACAACATCCCGCTGTTGGGACGCGTGCACGGTATGTTACACTCGAGAGTAGCAAAGAGCGTCGTTTCAACTTTCCAATGTCATTACGATTATTGCCACCGCTTTCTTCCGAGCCCTTCCGTCCTTGTTGAACGGCTGCCGGAACAGTAAAGTGCCGATACTAACTGACCAGGATGCTATGAGGGTCCATTAGCATAATGGAGGGAAAACACTAGCCGACATGGAACCGGGAACTCCGATCATTCGTGACGAGCCTAACGATTTGAAGACGAGACGGTGTTTGGTTGGTTTAATGTAGGCCTAGAGAAGGCATGTTAAACTATTTTGTATTAGCACCACGTTCTACTCCCCGTTCGGGTAATACACGTATGTACTAAACGTTAATGAGGAAGGTTAATTTTTAGAGAGAGTATACTCGAATTTGCGTGGAGGGAGAGTTAAAAACAATCTATAAAAAACCACCCTCAATACACCCGACCGGGATTCGAGCCTCGAGCAGTCTTTCAGCGGCAATCTAGTCTGTTGCGATGCGAGTTACCGGTAGTGCGCGACGGTATATTCGATAGCTCACCCAAGAAATCTCTTTTGTACTTCCCAAAAGTGACTCCTCGTTAAGGAGGGCTGCCTCGAGTTCAGGATACGTGTGGTCTCGATGGTTCTGGTTTGTGTTGCACTCTTGGTGAAGGTGTTACTCTGCTCTACCCCGTCTGAGTCATTATTTTCAACCGAAGATGATGAAAAACAAATACAGATGAACTCTTAATAACTGCATTCGAATGGGAGTGACAAATAATTCACCAAACATGAAATAAGTGGTGGACGAAAGTGAAAGCCTATATTCTGAGTAAGCTACGAACCAAGATTTTTAAAAATTATGTTACTTTTTTTTTTCGAAAAAAATAATTATATCCGTGTTATCTAAGATTGAAAATATCACTTTTGTGTGAAATTTACTTTTTTTTTACGCTATTCCCATTACAATTACAAATTCAAGCCACAGATCTCACCCCCCAATCGAACAAAGGTTTTTTTAGAAAATCCTCTGTACAGGTTACAATAATAGCCAATACTCGATAGGCAACCTTTTTATAGCAGGTAGTTCGCGAAACAATTTGATATTTTGAAAGTAGCTACACTCATTCTCTTCGAATTTGGCGACCCCTGCCTCAGACCATGCAACCACCGAAGCGGGTGTCTGTTCTTAATAATTGCACGTTTTGATTACAGCCTTTTGCCAGAAAACTTTTAATAAAGTGATGACGATGCGGATTATTTTGAACTCTCTGTGGAATCACCCGATCTAATGTGAAATTAGTGAAGGTATACTGGCCCTAAAGTTCTCCTGCGAAGTCATGATGGAGAGAAAGTAGGTCCATGACCCCTGCCAGCCTAAGGAGGGAGAGGAAAACTTTATGTACTATCGAATGTGTGGATCATGAATGAATGGGCGGGAGGGGGGGAGGAACTTCACCGTGCTTTACCGCTACGGATGGAAACACGCTTTAGCGGCTTTGATGAGGTTTATGGCCATCGTGTGAACTTTTGGTTCACCCGAATATTTCTCTTGGGGGTAAAGGAAAGGTATGGTTAACCTACTTCAAACAATAGGTCATTTGGACTGGTTTTATTTTAATACGGTTCGATTTAAAGGAGGGCGATAATAATTGGCCATTAAATTCAATCGATTTTTTTGTTTTTCTATTTTTCCCAAGTACAAAGCTACATAAAACTCATTACTAAAAATAATATACCGATGCGAGCGGGCAGACAATCACGAAAATTGCCACATTGGTATCTACACGTAAAGGTGAATAGGTTAGATGTACTGTTTCTAAAGAGATACGCGTAGGACTCGAACTATAAATACGATACATTGATTTGTTTATAGGTTGAAAGAGCTATTTTTTGGCAATCTAAATATTAACTTTGGATAACTTGGAGAGAAGATGGGAAAAACCACTGTGGTGACCCAAGCGTGTAAACCCTCGCGTAGGTGACCTGGCGGTCTAGGGGTAAGGTGTCAGACTTCTGTGCTGGCGGCCGGGGTTCAATCCTCGGTCCCGGCACAAATTTATCTGATTACAAAAACCCTTCCTTCACCTCTGACAAGACATCTTGTGAATGTGAGGAATGCCAGGTCTCCACCGTGGTTCGGATTACACGTTAAACTGTAGGCCCTTCATTTCATCTCACAAGCATCCTACCATTACACATTAGCGTAAGTGCGTATAACCCGAACGGGTAGTAAGACGCGGTGCTAATAATAATAATAATAATAATAATAATAATAATAATAATAATAATAATAATAAACCCTCGCCTCCACTTTCCCAGTGAGTCCTTCTGATTGAGGGCCGAGATTATGCTAATCTATAAGCAACAAAGAACTGTTTTCGTTGGAATGAGCTTTATAGTCTCGCCCCTTATTCTGTATGCAACTAAGAACTACTGTCATTGTAATGAGCTTTACAGTCTTGATCCAAAGTCAACAGTTTTTTTATTTTTTATTTCTACCCATCCGGGCCCCCATTAGGGACGATGAAGGTAGAATTCAAGAGGAAACATACCACCCGAGTTTGCTTTGCGGTAGAGTAGAAGAGCAGATAAAAAGATTAAAAACCACCCTGCGGATATTCTAATTGAAAGATATTTAAGAAAAGGTTGAGGCCACAAACATATTTTTTTGCGAATAACGTAGATAACATACTTGGTGGTGTTTTGTAGGTATTTGTATTTCTCTTATTTATCTAAAGTGAAAGCTGTAGCTCACATGATCTGATGAATGAATAAGTGATTGTGACTTTGCGCCAGTTTCATAGTCAAATTTAGTACGCCTCAAGGGCGGCGCTACACTAAGTACATGACGACACCTACCTAAACCAGAATGGAATGGGCCAGTTTCCTATGCGAGGACGGCCCATTCCATTCTGGTTTAGGTAGGTGACGTCTTGTATTTATTATACCGCCGCACTTGAGGCGTACTAAATTTGACTATGAAACTGGCCCTAAGTCTAGCTTTTCAGATACGCCCATTTATAAGAAAATTTGGGTATAACCTCTTTCAGGTCTTATAGCACTTTAACCTCATTAAAAAGGGGAATTAGGAACCAAAATTTAAAAAAAAGGGGGGGTGGGGTACTTTTAGGGACTAATTTTTTTTGCACGTTAAAGAAAACAATTGGGACACACTGAAAACAAAATTATTTTAAACCTTTAAGAATTATTTGTCAGTTAAGATTAATTGTTGTGATAGTGAAACTTACAAAAACGCAATAAATTTTATATCTATAGTAAATGTGACACTTTTCAAAAACAATGCTTCGTCATAAGATGGTCACATAAACTTGTGTTTTAATATTTTAAGTAAAAAAAAAGATATGTGTATGGGTTACGATTTTAGGTCCTTATTTTCATAAGATCTCACACCAAAAAGTAAAATTTGTTGGATTTTTTAATATCTATTGTAACTATTATTGTTAATATTATTATTATTATTATTATTATTATTATTAGCACCGTGTTTTACTACCCATCCGGGTTATACGCACGTACGCTAATGTGTAATGGTAGGGTGATTGTGAGATGAGATGGAGGACCTACAGATTAACGTGGGATCCGAACCACGGTGAAGGCGTGTTATTCCTCACATTCACAAGACGTGTATTAATATACGTCTTGTCAGAGGTAATAAATAATAATAAATAGTATAAAATATTTAGATAAACCACTGGATGGGTAATGGCCTACCGGTAAATTTTTATTTTATTTTACAACACATTTTTGCTTGGTAACAAATAGTAAAATTCTTTACAAAATGCTGGTGTTAGTTTGCCGATTATAATAATATTATTTAGTATTGCCTAACTTAATCAAGAAAAAGGGACTTAGACCAAAATATCCATCTTTAAAAAAAGGGACATTTAGGGAGTTAAGGACCACCCCTAAAAGCCCTTCTCTTGCCCTGACCCACAATTTGCGAGATAGGGTTGGTTGACGAATGACTCGGCATGGTTGTGTAAACTCTGACTTGTCGTGCGATATGATGACTGTTGACACCCAAACACGCGGGGCGGTCAAGCGGAACCAAAGCAAGTGTTTTATTTTCATTCGCCACGTCCTACCAGACAGCGACTTGAACAATTACCGCGGGTGAATCATCCAAAGTGAATTTCATCATAAATTCATTTTATGTTTACACGTATCATCGATGGTGAAATACTCAGCTTTAAAATTGTGCACAAAAGGTATCTCTTGTGTGTTTGTGGTGGTAAGGAGGGGTGGTAGCGGGTGGAAGAAATAAAAAAATAGATGTTAGTGGATAAAAAAACTCTTTAAAAAAATTATGTATTCTTCCTTCTTGTTATTCCAAAAGTGATGTTGAAGCAATGATAGAAAATTGTTTGGCTTATGCTCATCTTCCAATTTGAAAACCATTGTTTTGAACTCAGATTTAATGGGGGTAAAAGCGGCACAGACATGTTTCACTGACTAAGATCACTGAAACAGTCTATGTATCACCTAATCAAGTAAATCACTGAAACACTGAAGTGAGAATGTGTTTACCCAGTTCATCCTGGATGTTTCATCCGCAATGACCGTCCAAAGTGAACCGTGTATATGCGGCTAAGCGGAAAGGTTCTCTTCGTGTTTGTAAATGGAAACAACCCGCTTTGATGGTTGTATTGTCTGTGTCAAACTCATTTGATCTATAGGGACTCATTTCCAAAAATAATAATGTATTGTCTTTATCTCAAATAAAAAGAATTTCTAGCTTAGTATCTTATTTTTACATAATTAAAAATAGTAGGACCCCCATACATAACAATAAGACTAGACTTACATATTTTTTATCATAATTTAAAACCTTTTATTTGCAGCAAAGATTTGAATGTTGTGCTATATATCTTATGTCAAATACACTTCATTATTATTTAAAATTTGTGCTTAGAATCCGAGATCTCTAGTGTTTGGTTAGCTTACAAGTGAAAAAACAATTGTTAACGTATGTATGTGCTGCCAAACATTGCATACATTTGATGCGCAAACTCAACACTTTTTGGAACTGTAGATTTGGCGCACTAACCTCGCGTACTAGAGTTCTACAAATTATGTCTAATTCCCAAATATTCCATCCCAAAATGCAAAAATATCTGGTGACAAAAATTTCCATTGAGGCCTCCAAAATGAGAGTCTAAAAAAATCAAGTCGAGAAATTCTCGTAGCTCGGAAGAGCTAGAAGATGAAATTTTGCATGAAGGTAGCCAGCCCTTACCGCATAAGGTTGCAGGAATACTTGGCTCTAAAAATGGGAGGATCTCCTAAAAACAAATGTCTAAAAAGTCTCAAAGCTCAGAAGATTTGAGAAACTGAAATTTTTCCGGGAAATAGTTCCTAACCAAATAGGGTGCAAAATAATACTAGGTGACCGAAAGAAAATCTTCATTGAGGACTCCCGAATGAGGGTCTAAAACACCAAAACCAAAAAATTATCTAAGTCCAGTAGACCTAGGAAGTTATGATTTTACAGGCAAAACCCAAAAGGGTGCTGCAATATGTGATGGCTATGGGCGGACCCAAAAGGTTTTTTTAATGGGCATTTACTAAAAACGAAAAAGTGTAACTTATACAAAATATGTTGTCTATAGAAAATCTTCAAGTGAGGAAGAGTTTCTTACTTTCATTGAAGTAAATATTTGATCTACTATATTATTTAATTTAAATGCACCTCCCAGATATTGAGGGTCACTAAAAATTATTCCTATCCTCAATCATTGTCCAAGAAATCCCAAGGGACTCACTACACTAACAGAAATGAAGCTGTAGATTTTATAACAGGTACTATGCTAGTAAATATATATATAATTATATTAGCGTAGTTATATATATAATTATATTAGCGTAGTTTGCTACTAAAATCAGTATGGGATTTCCCTTGTATCTAAATATACAATTTTTATCAATTATTATTATTAATACTATCATTGTTATTAGGTGCTCTGTCTTACGACAGGTCCATTCCTTTTGTCAGTGAACTTAGACCGCCAATGAGCCTTGTCCTCTGCATCCTCCTTCAGCTCCCAGAAGTTTCTTCTTTCCTTCAAGCAATCCAATATTTGACTCTTCTTTCCTAGGCTCTTCTTTCCCCCAACCTTGCCTTCTATGACGTCGTACAGAAGATAGTTATTCTTAAGGATGTGTCCAATTCAGTTTGCTTTGTACCGAAGCATCACATCCTAAAATTGTTTTCTTCTCGCCCACTCTTCTTAGGGCGTCTTCAACTGTCACCCTGTATCTCCATATGATCTTCTCAAGTCTTCTCCAGCATCCACTTCAAATATCTCCAAGTATTTATTTTCCATCTTCGTGAGAGTACAAGTTTCTGCTCCATACAGCGCGATAAATAAACAAACAAACAAAATGAATATTTTTCCCTTTATTTGGTCTGTTCAGTGCAAAATTTACAAATACCTCTTTACTGTTTCCCTTGGCATTAATTTAAATACACAATTAATGAATTGCTAACGAAACGATACTTTACAAACTCTTTAAATCGTTTGATAATACTCTTTTATGCTAGTTTCAAATTAAATTCAATATAGAGGAAATTAAATATTTTCTCATGGCTTATTAACTCTTACAAATTTGTTACTATCATTAAAAGTTAAAAAGGTAATATCATTTTAGCTTCCCTTTGTTAATTAAACTTCAATGCCAGCGCTGGGTTGTAAATATCAAGGACATCATTAAAGTACGCGGAAATCAAAGTAAGCTTTTAGAATAAATTAAGGGAAGACTGTTTTCTCAGGAAACTCTTTCCAAAGGTAAATAATGGTAAGTTAAATAACTCCGTTCAAAACGGTACTATGTCAGATATGTTTTGTTTTATTTTTTCAATTATTTAAATTTCACATATAGAGAAAGTATTCTGATCATGAAAATTTGAAACTTCAGGATTTCAGTTCATCATTAAGTTCGTTATTTTGATTCTAGCCATAGAATTTAGGGTAGTTTTGTAAAATTGTCGGGGTTTTAAGCCCTTATCTCTAGACTATTTCATTTATATAATTATAGTTTATCATTGTTTATTTTGTTAATTTAATACCGTTCTTAAAACCACTAAATTCACTATGGTTGTGATAGGCTTTAAATTGCCTAATATTTATAATATTCAAAGACATTTAGTAACATTTTATATATCATTTTACAAATACCCACCACCCCCTTTTTTAGTTTGTCAGAAATCATGTTAATATAATCAAGATACTGAGAGTACTAGACTAGTAATACATTAATGTTTTCCAATCATCTAGGCCTAAGTTAATCTCAATATTACTATCAAATGTTTAGTTATAAGAAAGTGTGGGATTTAATGTTAATTATAAGTTGTCTAAATCATAACCAAAGTTGTAAGCAATATATGTTTTAAATTTCAATTCATTAACTTCATTTTTAGGCCTTTAACTTTTAAATTTAGTAGTTTTCATTCTTGTAAAGTCTTTGTTGGAATCTTAGCGTGATCTAAATTTATTACTTTTACCATGATTAATTTTGAAATTTTGAACATTTTTGAGAGTCGGTTTAACGATTTAGTTTAAAATCTTTTATCAAAATTTTAACATATTAAATAACAATATATACTTTTTCCGGAGAAAAATTGATTAAAGGAGCTAGTCTACCAATGATTAGTTTAAAAAAAATACTAACACAATTTATTAAAAATTTATGATTGGACAGTGTTTCATATGATTCTAAAAAGAAGTTTTTTTCTGAGAAAAAAAATGTAAGGGCAATTTATTGATTATTTATTATTTTTAAAGGTTGTTCTTAAGTACTATAGACTGTAGGAAAAGCATGTACTCTTAAGTATTGTGATTTATTTTTACTACCCCCCATTATTTGAAGATTTTAAAAATTAATATTCAGCCGTTTAGCTATGAATACTTTTTAATTATTGTACTATAGCTTTGAATGTGTTGACACCACTTTATTTTTTAATCTTAGTAGTCATTTTAATTAAGAATCCCGGATCTTATAAAATAGCATAAACATACATTTTCTCACATTGACAATATATTTTTTTCTTCAATTGTGAACTTTTTCACGTCAATTCTTTGGTTTCTATAAAAATATAGATCGTAGCTAAATGATCACAATTTTGGCTATAATGTGAATTTACATCCAGTTAAGTGGTAAATTAATGGTCCGGCTCTGGTTGTCATTTTGTCATGAAATTATGTTTGGCTTCATCACTAAAAAGCGTCTTAGTATTTATAAAAAAAAAATTGAAAAAAAATCCTCTCAAATGGGAAATTATTTAGATTCCTAAAGTCTTCGTGTCCTTGAATCTCAAATCTTAGACGTATTTGAAGGATGATTATTATAAATATTAATGTCCAATTTTATAATAAATAAAATGTGTGTGGAGTGGGCATAACCTTGTTAATTAATACGTTTTGTAATAAAGGGTCCTTGGCACGTGGGAAGGTTTTTGTAGTCCCGTTACTTGTTACTACTTCTCTCTGGTTTCTTAAATATCATACGGGTACTCGACCTTAATTAGGATACTCTTTTGTTCCCAGTGATCACTCATTGTTTAAACACATTCAAGGCTACGAGAAATTAATTTAATATATTATTTACTAACACCTTTCTCACACCTCGACCGAATTTATTTGTATTCAAATTTAGAATATAGTCTTAAGAAAAGGCGAACCACTTGAATTAGTCTAACAAATGGAATCAAATTAATTGCAACATTAACCTCTTCGGTGGTCACATGGTCTCTAAGCCGTCACCCGCCTCGGTGGCGTAGTTGGCTAACGCGCTTGTCGTGTTGAAGCTCGATTGCCGAGGACGGGGAGATCGAGGTTCGAATCTCGGTCGGGGGAGCCGGGGGTGGTTTTTCCTAAATGGTTTTCCACTCTCCCTCCACCCAAATGCGGATTCACTTCCTCTAATTCAACCTTCCCAAGTCCTAATCCATTAGAGTAATTAGTACTTAAAGCGTATAACCCGAACGGTTAGTAAGACGCGGTGCTAAATATTATTATTATTATTATTATTATTATTAGTAGTAGTAGTAGTAGTATTATTATAAGCCGTCATTCTCACAATAGACTACACTGCCGATGACGAGGAGTTCGAATCTCGGTTCTTCCTAAATAGTTTTACTCTCTCTCTCTCTCTCTCTCCCCACAAAAATGGTGGTAGACTTCTTATAAATTCAGCCTTCCTCATTCCTAATACGTTAGCGTAATTTGCGTATAGCCCGAACGGGTAGTAAGATTTGATGTTAATAAAAACCCTGCAACATTCACGTGTGTCGTTAGCTGGGTGACAGGGGGACCCCCCCGTCCCCCACCCCTCCGATTATCTGTTTTTAATTCAGAAAAGTACCTCCCCATTTTAAACCAATGCATATATGATATCGGTAACTTTTATAGGGAGTATAGAATTAACTCAGTTCAGTGTAACACATTTGGTAGTATATCATTTTTATTTTATAATTTAAAATGAAAATGGGTTCGTTCTGTCCCTCCCAATAATTAAGAATTCATTTTTTGTGCGCATGCGATATATTTGATTATCATAACATTTACTAATACATAGAAATGTTGGGACCACAATCGAGTGTTTAAAGAGATCGATTAGGCAATTTGGTTCGATCTCGGGTGCTACATACAATAATTTAGTATTTGTTCAAATGATGAACATTCCCGGAACTTTGATCTAGGAATTTAAGAGCCCATCTCACGGGACAATTAACTGACATATAGCAACGCGATTACGCTCGAATCTTAACAGACAGATTGAGATATATTAAATTTTGCTGTTTTTAATTTTTATTGTTTATTTTAAAAAATACGTTTAAATTATTTCACTGGTATCAATTCCGTTGTTTTCTCATGAAGACTATAGCTAAAATGCGACGTCTGGTTCGAACTGAATCACCTACATATGTTGAGCGATACTCATGAGTTAGAGTCAGTATTTTTGCAGGTTTTATATCAAACATTTTTGATCAAAGGAACTAAAATAATTCCAAAGTATAAACATAGATAGTTTAATTTTCTTCACACGGGGAACTCAACAGTTTTTGAATCTCTATAATGGGTGTCCTGGAATTTAATAACAACTTTTCCTCTTCATTTAAAAAGTTTGTCATACTATGCCATTATGCTTGTGACAGATATTCAAAAACTGTAGATATCAGCACTCGCTCTGGTCTTTGTGGACTCCACCCCCAGAGCCCCAGTAAGTGCAAACTAATGTAATTCCAGCGTTATTTTGAACGTTGATTTATTTTTACAATTTTATTATTCTAGCTGTGCCATAAGTGTGTCCGAAAATTAAAAAAATTTGTAAAAAAAATATGCAAAATTTACCTAAAATCAAAAATCTAGTTCTAGTTAAATCCGTTTTTCGATAGGTCTTAACGTTTAGCCACAAGAGACCTCCAAATAAAGGTCCGCACCGACTTTAAAGTTGCTCCACTATTTTGAATTTTTTTTTCGGGGGTTAAAAATTAATTTTTTTAACTTTTTGGAATTTTCCCGTCGGTTATAGGCTACAAGCTATAAGTTTTCCAAATTTAAAGCTTCTAGCTCATCTGCAAGTGGGTGAGTGAGTCAGCCATGTGGCTTTATAGTATAGTGATAGTAAAGAGGATTAAACTTTATGTTTCTACTAAACCAATATTTTATTTATTTTGGTTTTGTTACAAAAGCTGTAAAAAAACTGATATTTTCTCGCATTCCCTGCAATCCCACCTTAAAAAATACAACGATCTGATTGGCTTTCCGGATTTGCACTATTTCTGGCTTTACCTGAAATATAAGGTAGGAATGTGATATTTATCTAGAACGAGAACATTCTCTTCTGTTATAGAACACTATACGCAGATAAAAATGATAGAACAATCTGAAAAATCACTTTATAAATAGCATTTTGACGATTTATCTACTGTACAACCTTGCAAAAATAAGTAATTAGCCGTGACACTCCTCGCACGCGAATCAATAATGATAGGTGTGATACTAAAAGGTTGGAATTAAGTTTTTTTTAGATCTAACCTTGTATTTAGAAAGCGTACGTAAGTTATTCAAATAAAATGGTATGATTGCAATAAGCTTGGCCCAATAGGCTTTGTTTACCACATTACTGAGAAGACGACCTTTCTTTACATCATCACGTGAGTTAGCCCAACAAAAACGACGTGTTTAAAAAGTAGTAAAAGAATAATAATAGTAATGATGATGAACACGCCCTTTTGTAACAGGAAACGTTGGGTGAGATGTTTACATACGTATATGTCCTCAAATATTTACCTTAGAAGTGTGTGTTTTAATGTCAGGCTCCTTTCAACCTATCCTCACCTAACACTAACCCAGAATGTGGATGGTGATATCTTTAAAGATGAAATGACTCACCATTGACGGGGATTTAGAGGTTCGATCCCAGTCGGGTGTATTGAGGGTGATTTTTTATTAAACTGTTTTACATCCTCCCTCCACGCTATTGCGGGAAAATATCCTCTAAATATAGCTTTCATAATCTCTAAAATCATTAGAATGATTAGTAAATAAGCGTATAGCCCGAACGGGTAGTAAGACACAGTGCTCAAAAAAAAACAGAAGCTCAAAAAATATATTTTATTTTCTTCTTCCAACGCTGAACTTACAACACCTGCCGTATGGATACACTCATTTATCTAGTAACTTTTCCAACAGTCCGAGGTATGGGCCTTGTAAGTCGTTGATAGACTACAATGTAGGATCGCCATTGGAAGAGCCGTATTTGATAGATCAAAATCTATTTTCATGTGTTCATACGAAAAGCCATGTGTTTAATCATGCCAAACTTGGATTAAGGTATTACATTTTTGCCTCCGCTAAGACGAGATATAGCAACATATTCTTAGAAGCTCTTCCCAGTGCGATCCGACGACAGACACTCTTTACCATTGTTGAGTTGTATTTGTTTGTAAGTCTTGTATTGATGATTGTTTGTGATTAGTGACTTAACCTAAGTTAATTAGAGGACATACATTGCAATATAATCACATGAGAACGTCAATATCCCATATAGTAAGAAGGAACAAACACATTTCCGAATTTTACGATTGTCTTAGATTTGCTGATATAATTCCTCTCTTTAGAAAGTGCACGTTCAGTAAATTATATAAAAATTGTATTTTATCTTACAATTGATAATGCACTCAAGGAGGGCAAGTGGGGCATTTTAACCCCCACCCCCTTTTCCTCCCATATCAATGCTTGCAAGCAATTTTATCAAAACCCGCTTTAATAGTCGAATGGTCTAATCTCGTAAGGTATCACTCTCGCAATAGATTGGACTACCGGTGGCGGAAAGATCAGGGTTCGAATCTCTTTCGGGTGTACTGAAGTGTTTTTTCCCCCTTAATTAACACTCTCTCCACGAAAATGTGAGTACACTTCCTCTATATTCAACTGTCTTCATCTCTAGCATTTTTCAAAATTATTTAGCACCACGTCTTACTACCCAATCGTGTTATACGCTTAAGTACTAATTACGCAAATGGATTAGGAATTGGGAAGGTTGAATTTATAAGAGGTGAACCCGTATTTGCGTGGAGGGAGAGTGGAAAACAATTTAGGGAAGACCACCTAATTTCAGCCGACCGAGACTTGAACCTCGATCTCCTCGTCCTCGGCAGTCGAGCTCAACACAACAAGCGCGTTAGCTAACTACGCCACCGAGGCGGGTTTCATCTTAAGCAAATTAGCCTAATTAATTAATATGTGTATAACTCGAACGGGTAGTAAGTAGGACGTGGCGACAAATATATATATATAGGTAAAAAAACTTAAAACATGTGATGTGTACAACTATAATAATATAAAGCGCTGAAGACTAGTAGAATTCAAAGGCTACATTTTTTTTAAAGATCAGGATAATAATTTTATATTCAAAGGGTGTAATTTTACACACATCTAAAGTGCCCCTTTTAAATCTTTAAATTGAAAATAAAAAGGTATGAAAATAATGATATCAAAACATTGTATGTTCTGTTAACACACCAAAGTAATTTTCTGGGTATACCACAATCTACAACAAACAAAAGGAAATGGGGCTTAGAACGCTTTCACCCAATTTTAGAAAAAGGATTTATTACAATAAAAACGTTGCCAAAGACTATTTTTAATCATAATAAACACATAAAAATACTTGCCTTATAAATATGATCCTTACATACAACAATAATGTTAAATACAACGCAAAAAAATTAAAGCTTAGCAATAGAGCGGGGCTAACTTGAAAAAACTAGAATACACTAAAACACATATTTTATTGTGTAATTGTAATAGTTTTACTATACATTTGTTTATATGCTATCAATGATAAACTATCCCCATATAAAAAAACTTTAAGTTTCATATCTCTAACAATTAAAGTATTATTTATATTTAGTACCGCGTCTTACTACCCGTTCGGGTTATACGCTTTAAGTACTAATTACTCTAATGGATTAGGAACTGGGAAGGTTGAACTAGAGGAAGTGAACACGCATTTGCGTGGAGGAAGAGTGGAAAACCATTTAGGAAAAACCACCCCCAGTTCACCCGACAGAGATTCGAACCTCGATCTCCCCGTCCTCAGCAGTCGAGCTCAACACGACAAGCGCGTTAGCCAATTACGCCACTGAGGCGGGTAACAATTAAAGGGTAGATTGAGATGGGATGTGTAATATTCATCAATATTTTATATTTTAATTGTATTTCTGCAGCGTTACCACCGATTATACAAAGAAGAAGGAAGGGTTAACCAAAATTGTGAAATGCTAGTGGGATATTGGCTAGTCAAAGAAAACAATAATCGTGATGGGTGACCTAGTGGTCTAGGGATAAGGTGTCAGACCTCTATGTTGAGGGTCCGAGGTTCAATCCTCGGTCCTGGCACATATTTATTTGATTGCCAAACCCTTCCTTCACCTCTGACAAGACGTGTCTTAATCACAACTTGTGAATGTGTGGAGTACCAGGCCTCCACCGTGGTTTGGATCCCACGTTAAACTGTAGGTCCTCCATTTCATCTCACAATCATCCTACCATTAAACATTAGCGTAAGCGCGTATAGCCCGAACGGGTAGTAAGACGTGGTGCTAATAATAATAATAATAATAATAATAATAATAATAACAATACTAATGATACTGACAGGTCACCAATACGTGCTTATTGTGAACAACATTTAATGTTTTCATCATTAAAAACCCTTTTTTTTCTCCCAAAAATGTGGTAAAAGGCGCTTCTCAACCAAGAAATGATTTGTTAGTATATTACAATCTATAAACTCACCAATCGTCTACCGTAAATATGGTATCCAAGGTTGAAACGTGTTTGATACCTCTCTAAGATTCTTCCGCACAACTATTAGATTATCTTCAGATGAAGTGTCTTTCTTTTTTTCGAGTCTCGTGAAACTAGAATAAATCGGTGTTAAAGATATCGGATGTATTCTCGCCTTTGATATTGCGATCAGAAGATGTTCTTTGGAAGCGACTGTTTCGTTAACCGGCTAGCATCAACATGCCCTCAACAAAGCTCAACTACAGAACGATTAAACGTTATCCACGCTACGTAGTCTTGAGGTAGAGTGTATGTAGCGTGCGAAGTGTGGAACCGTGAAGGGGATACAATGAATGAAAAACAAGAGGGGNCACACAGAGAGAGGAAGATTTTCTCTCTAACCTGGAAGAGACTACCTTCTGGTAGGATTCGTCAACCTCTCTCTCTCCTCCACCTCGATATAAACCCATCCTTTTTTTTTTCTATCTGCCTCGCCTGATGCACTAGCACACGGCCGTCTACCACCCGTCGAGAGGACTCTGTGTGGGGAAGGGGGAGGGTCTCTCCAATCTCTGTCTCTCTCTCTCAACCTACTTTCTCTTTCCCTTGTGACCTACTTTATTTGACCACGCTGTGTTTTATATCTTTACCACCACAACCATCTCCACCTCTGCCCAACTTTCCGATACAACACTTGAAGAGGGTCCCGTCGTTTTTGGTTATGTTATTCGCTGATTCGGACCGAAGGCCCTTCCTTGGACCGTGAGCGAGGTAAAACAGACGATGTCTCTCACCTCTTTGGAAGGGCAGTGGTTCGTGTACTGATAGGGATGTGAACGGAGACAATTGCATGAGTGAGTCGAGGTCCGACGAAGGAGGTTTCAGGGGATAGCATCCTAATAGGACCAATTATTTTAGCTCCTCGTCTCATCATCCAATTTTAATATCATTAAAATGGTAGGGCTTAATAAGGTAGAATTTTAAGAAAATATACCTTTATTCACGTGTGGGGAGAGAGAGTTCGAAACTATTTAGAAATCAAGACTGAATTAGTAGACCCGGCTTTGATTCTAACCTAGACCTGCCCGTCGACTGAAAGACAGACCATACAATCTTTACGCTTAATCAATGGTATTATTTTGGTAATAAGAGCAGTAGAAGGCCCCAAAAGCTACTAAAACCATTTTAATATATTCATAGATCAAGACGTCATGTTATCTGGATCTGTAACTTTTGATAGATATTATCAGTACACATAGAATAACATGAATAATAAATTAAAATGATATCAATGTTGACCGCAAAATAATATGTTTAAATTTTTACTACTGTTCCTTCAACAAAATCAGGCTATACGTGCCCACTAATTCGTTAAGGGTCCCATTTAAAAACAATAGTACCTAAAATAGTTATTTAACCTATTTAGTAGACTGTGGGCAGGTCAAAATTGCTGTCCAATCCCAATTCCGTGGGTCCCACAAACCTTTTGAACCAACGGGAACCCTACAATGGGGCCCTATTCTTCTATCTACAAACGTTTCATAAATACACCATTTGGGATCATGATAACTGGAAATTGGTCATTATTTGGGGGAATTTAGCAAGTGAGGTTGGTGTAAAGAATTTTTACTAGATACTAACCGGAGAACGGCGATCGAAAATAGTTCAAACTACGCAACCAAATATGTGCAATGTTAGACAGCACATAGATGAGTGGACAGTTATTTTCTCTTATAGAAAACAAAAAAGAGTCATCATTGTTTACGGATATGCATACCTTCAAATTTTTGGGAAATAATATAAGGTACGTCTTAAAATTGTATATAGGCCTCAAGTTAATTTTCAATAACAATGATTTAAAAGCTGAGCTTAAACTCAAGATGTGATAATATTGAATGTTTCTAAATGCGGCCCTGTCAGTATTTTAAACTTTCATTGTGGCCCTTATGATCAAACGAGTTTGAAATGTCTAGTAGAACATCGTCCATCCAAAACAATTGGGACATCAGTCATTCAGATCATCAATTTGTTCCGATGACACATTTTATATATAGCTTAATATAAAGAAGATTTTAGTGAGAGCATTGGTCCATTATAAAAATCAATTCCTTCAAAGTTAAAAATCAGAATTAAACATGAACAAATTACTAAGCAATCCTCGAACAAAATGTATTGTGATTGGCCACAACAATTAAAACTACGTACCTGAATACAACAATGCACTTTATCAGCAACCATCCAACATCAACAAAACACAATACGGCGGACACCATTATAATCCTTCATTGTAAAAACAAAACACAGGCGCTCGTAGTAAACCTAATTACTACATTTTCTCCGCGCGTATTTGGTTTAATTACCGCAAGGGCGCGCGAACGTAATTTGCATGCAGCCACGGAAGAAGACAGCGAACGAACCAAGGAGATGAGTGGTGGAGATATAGGCGGATCACGCGATAAGGCAATTAGTTCGTCAAGTGGCCGATAGGGGGGAGGACAAAGAACAGGGACGCGAAACAAAGAGGGACATAATCACTGACTCGGCCTCGTGAACACATCACGCCTTACCAACTAAGACGATTCACGCTTTGTTAAAAGACAAAACATAACTTTTAAAATTATGAACAAAACCAACTGTCATTCAGAGAATTTGGTTCGTATTCCTGTAGGATCGGAAATTTATTATTCACGTGTCCAATGATCATAATTTGCAGCTGGAGAACCAATGATTCGGAATTTACTTCAATTGTCGTCCCAGATGTTACTTTTTTTTTTTACTAATACGTTCAACACAAGAGTGATTAACGACTCGCATCGGTGGATATACGGGCTAACGTGTCTCTCTCGTCCTGTTCGCAGGTGACGGGGAGCTCTGTGTTAAAATCCCGGCGGGGTGAACTGAGGGTAGTTTTACTTAAGTGGATATTTTACTTCCTCAAAATTCTAACTTCTTCATAACTATCTCATTGGTGTAAAAAAATACGCTTATAACCTTAACAAATAGTAGAACACGTTCTGCAATAGTAAAAAAAAAAGATCACTTACTTTATTTAATTGGGTGGGGAATAATAGGTTGGATAATATAAGATACGACAGTATTTTTCTTGAGAAACGGTGAAAAAAAACCGTGTACTCCACCGAGATTCGAATCTCTACCCGTGAGACAAGGGTCGGGACTGGGCTAAGTTTATCGGTCCCTCGAGGCACTGACGAACCCAATAGTGTATTTATTAAGTGTCGCTAAAGTCAATAATTACACAAGTTTAGAGATCCAACATCCACGTTTTATTGGCCAAGTTTAAGCGACCGGTTCGCACGCCTGGAGCTGATTTACGGAGACGAGGATGGGGTTCAGTCCAACTCACACACACATTTATATATATTGCATATATATGTGTACATTTATATATTTGAAACACATTTTAAAGTTTAATAAGGAGAAATAATATATTAATCTATGAATCAATCAATGTATTATGAAAAGATATAGAAATTATAAAAGGTATCAAATATATATAATTATGTATACATATCACTGGCGTGCCATTGAGATTTCATAAGCTCTCTCTCTCTCTAATTATTTAACAGAAAGCTTATATATGGGGCCAGTTTCATAGTCAAATTTAGTACGCCTCAAGTGCGGCGCTACACTAAGTTCATGACGAGACCTACCTAAACAAGAATGGAATGGGCCAGTTTCCTATGCGAGAACGGCCCATTCCATTCGGGAGGTAGGTGTCGTCATGTACTTAGTGTAGCGCCGTACTTGAGGCGTACTAAATTTGACTATGAAACTGGCCCATGGTCTGAAACTAGTTCATAAAGTGCATCACAATACGCATCTATGGTACGTTATATCATATAAACCCTATTTCTCTTTCAAATTCCTTAGAATTCCTTAGCTTTGTAGAAGCTAAATATTAGCTATGGTAATGTCAAGTTTAAACTTCTACAAATGTAATTTTTTTTAATGTTGTGTTCATCAGATCGTTGATAAGTACCTTGAAATATGGAAAATGATACATTTATATTCATTTCATTTTTCTTTATTCCTGCAAAGTGTTTGTGTTCCTAGCTATCATCTAAGGATCAAGCTACAGTAGTCCCATGGCTTCGTTGGTGCTGACTGACAGTTCACAGCTGACTTCTGACAGTCAACAATTAGGTATATACCTAAATTTTGACTGTCAGAAGTGACAGCTGCTAAATACATGTTTTTGCAGATCATATGGTTCGGCGTAGGGATACATAATTTGGTCTGGTAACTTTTCAAAGCCATCAGCTGTGAGCTGTCACTCAGCACCAAAGAAGCCATGGGGCTACTGTACTTATCTTTGTTTAACTGTTGGGATTTCAAATCAATTTCCTTCACATATCTTTAAAGTTTTTGCTGCAAGCCTGATTGAAAACGTCGTGCTCTAAATGTTCATAACGATCAAGAGATTCAATTGAGAATCTTGGAGTTATTTGCTGACACTGAGAAGTTTCATAATAATTCATTTACATCTAACTTTTATTTATGGAAGTTTGATGGTTGTATTCCTTTCCATAACAAAGTGTAAAGTTGCAAATAACTCGATAAAGGCAAGAATAGAATAGAAAAAAAACCTCAATATTTAATGAATGCGCAAAGCAATGTACCGTACATATGACAGATCAATATGAACTTTCACATTACTTTCTCTAAGATGATGCAAATTGTTTGTGCATTGTTAGCAAAAAAAACTGCTGCTTTGTTTTGTCTGTAAGTGATAGGGCGGACATACACGTACACTGCGCAATGGAACCTTTTTAATGTTGAGAATAAGAGTGAGGTTAGCAGCCAAAACAAGATAAGGTTGAAGGACGTGTACCCTCAAGCCAAAGGGTTGGGGGACCGAGTGCTATTCGAAAGGTTACCCAAAAAAATTGTTGAGATTTGCACACCGCCTGAAGTCATTTAGAATGGTTATCGTTTGGATTTGCTAAAAATACAAAATTATATGTTTCTAAAAGCTATTTGTAGTTGTCATCGCCTGCGTTTATTTTTAAATATAAGACGCCTCTATAATTTATTTGCATTAATCCTTTGCTTGATATTTTTAAATAATCAGATAACTCTATAAGTTATTTAGAATTTTTTAAATTGTAATTAAATTTCAATGTATCTTTCACCCAATAAATAGTTATTTCTTACAATTATAATATAATTATGGATTTTTTTTCTTATTTATAATGTGCCTGCGTTATTGAAAACAATATTTGAAGCAACATTAGGGGATGCCATGGCCTACCCTTGAAAAATAATTTTGAATTTTATGTGAAAAGTCTATTATATATATATATATAATAGACTTTTCACATAAAATTGAAAATTATTTTGATTTATAAATATATACGTATATTTCTAAATATATATACATTTATAAAATAGACTTTACACATAAAACTCAGAATGATTTTTAAGGGTAGACCATGGCACCCCCTAATAATGTTTGAAATATTGTTTTCATTGAGGCAGGCACACACACATATTATAATTGTTAGAAATAATTTTATTTATTTAAATATATATATATATAAGCTTAACGCAGAGTCTTAAAAAATAATTTTGATTTTTATATGAAAAGTCTATTTTAGAAAAATAGGAAAATATTAGCTCCAGAGTGAAAGTCCATACACCACTCGCAAAGAATGTAGTTCACGATAGCATTTGCACATCTCTGGACAATGTCTAATTGCTCGATCACGGTGAAAAGGGGAGNTTTCACGCAAGAGACAACAGACAACTCGGGGTGAGAGTTGTGTTGACCAGAGGTGGGGGAATCGTGGCCTTGACTAATGTCATAGTCATGAGGCCTCAACCGGACATCGAACCCGTGTCACCGGTCCACGCGGCGAGAGAGAGAGAGAGAGAGCCGTTCTATATTCGAACGTGTGCTCGCTGTGTTGGTGACCGTGGGCACACTTAACACACTGTTACCAAGCTTGAAGAAACATTTAACCAACTAGTTGATTGGTTGTGACGCGTCAGGTTTGCAACGAACAGCCCTCAACTTTACCCTTTGGTTTTGAGAGATTTAAACTCAAAATTTAAAAAAAAATCTAGAGCATCATCCAAAATCTCATCTTCGAGATATAAGATTTCATTTTAAAACATAACATTTGAATTGGTTCAGTACAACTGTTGGAATCGTTTCCTTAAAATTGCAGTTTCACTATTGAATATTAAGCTGGTTATTATATTTTGATGATTACTAGTTTATTACAGATTTCATTAAAAGCACTAAAACAATAATGGTTCTACTGTTCACAGCTACTTAAACCAGGGCCATTTTAAGAAAATTTGAAGCAAGGGGTAAAAAAATGTGAGCCCCCCCTTCCCCCCATTTGTAAGGTATTTTTTCAATTTTAGCACTAAACTCTTATAATATATTGATATGTACTCGGTACTTATGTAACTTAATAATTTATCATGTTTTATGGAATATTGACCAATCCATTAAATTACTATAATTTATTGAATGCAAACATTCAATCCAATTAAGTTAACAAAGGGGAATTCCTCTTTGCACCTTTGCATTGTTAGTTTTCTGTGGACCGACAGTGGTAGCACAATGGTGGCGTATTCTACTGTACTGCAGCACATTACTCGAATAACGTAAATCTTAAATTACATAAAGTTTGGGTTTTCAGGAATCTGAAATGGAATCCTATCACTAAGTGAAAACTAATTGGTGTTAATTATCTGTACACTATTTGATGCGAAATTTAGACTAATAAATGTAATTGAATTTAATAATTTTTGGGGAAATGTGGCCCCCTGGAATGTGAGGCCTAGGGCAATTGGCCCTTAGCCCCCCCCCCTCCCACCTATAGAGGTGGGCCTGATTTAAACTATAATCCCGACTACAATGGGAGGGGTGGTAAGTGACAACTATCAAAAGGTTATTTTTTGAAAACATTGGTTGAAACTATAACTATACTATATTATCATTATTGTTTCCTTATAGGTTGACATAAGTGAATTTCAGCCAATGTTGCAATAAAGAATCTTTTTTTCTCGCTGCCACTTATATACAATCCTACCGTAGCTAAGTTATATTTTATGCTACACAAAGAAACTCCTTATTAAACTATCAAATAAAATAAGGATTTTAATATGTACCAAATTTACATACACACATTCGATAAGTGGGTTTGTATAAAATATTATAATATGTTTTTTTTTAAATGTCAAAAATGTATTGTCAAATCTTAAATAACCAAACACTTTTGTTGAAAATATTGTACTTTTGTCGATTCCTTTATTTAAGAGATACATCTTACACTAAGTGTTGTCATCACTGTTGCTGGCACTAATACCAGAAAGGATACAACGAATAGTAAAATTATTATTTTTTTTCAAATCTAACTTTAGGTCTAAATGTTAATGTCATGAGGAGATACACTCATAGTGCGATTGACACTGTAGACATATACATTTACTTTTCACATACACACACAAAACCATAGAGTGATTAGGTTTATTGGAAAATATTTCGATCTGAACAAATATCTTAATGTCCCAGAGAATGTTTTGACATTTGGATTGATTCACCAATTAAGTCTCTCTTCGTAGATTATTTTCTCCCCTATGAACACAATTCCACCTACACTCAACCCGATCATAAGAAAGCTAAACACAGCCATAAAGTCAGTAAGTACAAGATTTTTACCATCACTTTTCAAGCGGGATAGTTGCATTCGTGCTCTTATAACATAGGCCAAATTACCATCTCTAAACCATTTCTTGATAAATCCACCTTCCAACATATGTGAAATGTGTCTTTGAAATTCCGAAAGGTACGGAGATGTTCTCGGCACGATATATGAAATAAGATAGGTCCTTGGACATACTGGTACGACGTGAATCAAGTTCTTAATTGAGGGAAAAATTTCCATCCCCAAAGTAATATCGTTTTGTGGGTACAATAAAGAGATATTTCTATCCTCCCAAAATCTGTCCCAAATATTTTCATTGCAGTAGAAGAGTTTATTGTGTAAACTTATCATTGTAGGGTTTTCATCATCATAAAAAGTGTTTAGATACGAGGGAGAGCCAGAAGCTATGGGAAGGTTAGACTCATCGAGTTCTTTAAGGGTGTCAATTTCGGGGTAGGTACTTAGTTTGGTGATTACTTTAATTAAAGATCCTTGAAATATACCCATGATGACGATACTGAACAAAATGCATGCTGATAGGAACAGTCTTTGAGGGATAGCTCTGATCTTGACGAGACGAAAGTGAGGAATGGAGATGAGAACATTCAGCGTGTCTAGAAAATTTGACGAAAAACAAACGTCACTTCCATCGATCTCCTTCAGAATGTACCAGGCTAGTGAGGCTATAAGGTAAGTAAACCCAAGAAATGTCCACATCTGGTTACTGAAACATTGCAATATGACTAAATAGACTGGAATATATCCAGCTTTATGAACAATCACACACAGTTCGTCGCTTTGAATCCCCGGTAGGATGTACTTGAAATCAGAAGAGTTGTACCACATTATGAAACGGCCGTTGGTAGCAATGTCTGCTTTACCAGAAATAATATCACCAAGAGCGCCGTTGAATTCCCCGTAATTTTCGAAGCCAAGTAACTCGCCACCTTCAGGTTGCTGTATGACAGAAGTGAAGTTCATCAGCTGTTCCAAAGTTCGAAGAACCATAGCATCCCTGCCGCGGAAAGCTTTGGAGTTTGGCCTCGTCTCGTTGAGAGAGAGAATTTCCGCCGTACTTGATCTGAAGAAAAAATCGACTCTCATTGGATAGCCGTGGAGATTTCTCAGTGTGGCATTGAAATGACCACATTTCGATAACCAGCCTTCACTTTTTTTCAAAATACAAAATTTATTTACTTTTCTAGATTTTATAAAAGCAAAAGGGTTATAAGTAATCACTTTATCATCATCCATGTTAAGATTTTTAGACGAAACATTCAGCGCGAATGCTTTAAAAATTCCATGTTCTTCCCAAAGACGATGCAATATTATTTGAATTAGCTTGTAGTAATGTTTTTCATTTGAATTAGGCTGCTGGATGAAAATAAGCACATATGTAGCTTTAACATTCCATAGTGTCTCAACATTATCTTCCTGGTCTATTAACATTAATAAATCGGCTTGATTTTCAACAACCAAAACATACATTTCAGTGGCATCATATTTTCCCCTTAATCTTGCATAAGTGTAGCTTGCCACCTCTTCAGTTCTGTTTAGTGCATTAAATTTCCAAATACTGATAGGTAGCCCGAAATAATGTTGCAAAAATACTATCAAGTGATCCTCAGGATCAGGAATAGTAAATTGAGCATTACATATTCTTACCAATAAAAGGGTGCGTGCATTCAAGAAATGTTCTTTGAAGAAAGACCAAAAATTGGTTTCAATGGACTTCGAAAAGTTAAACTGTGTCTGAATATTACTTTCATAATGATAATTAACTAAATTAGAACGTGTCTGCTTGCTATAACTATTACAATATGGTAAAAGTAAAACTACACTTAGTAACAGCGGATTATTCATTTTCTTAAAAATGTGGAACAATTTAAAAATAAACATTCATAGAACAATGTCGAAACACACTGGCAGAAAAAAACACTAATAAAAGTGACATGTATTCTTGAACAGTGTGGGTAAATTAGACCTTCATTATGAAAATGGAACTGTCATGTAGGTTAATACATCAACACATTTTCAAGTTTACTTAACCCGGTTGGTATGTCATGTCGTTCGTGTCATAACACTGTCAAGTAAATGGGAATCAACATTCCAAATCAATATGAACCAGAACAATATTGCTTCAGAAGATACAATGAATTGTGGGTGGGGTTTTTTTCTTTCTGAAAAAGTGCCTCGCATTTTGGACAGTTTTCGATGATAGTTAATAGTAGCATACATTATTGATTATATACTTGGTTTTAATAATTATGTCCATACAAGCGTATTTTAAAATAATTTACGTGAAAAAATACTGTAATTCTACAACGACAACAAAAAGTGTTTTAAAAGTTTTGTTTATACCGCTTAGTATGCCTAGAATTTTAAACATGAAATTGAATTGTTCCAGACAGGACAACATAATACGTACGACCTTATAAATCATAGCATTCTATAGCATAACGAGAAACTAGATTATTCTACGCAATTAAATCAGCGGTTCGGCAAACCAAGTGCTGTATAATAGTCCTAAATTAATATATACACTTCCTTATTTAATATTCATGATTAAATATGATTCCTCAGGTTTGTTACTTTATATTGTGTGTTTGATCCTCTTTTGAAATAAAAAATATTTAGCACAATAATAAGGCATTATATCTCATGACAGGCTGCATTTACGCCCCAAGGTGTCCAAATTCTAAACAAAAAAGATTCCCTTCATGTTTTACATTTGTTTTCCATGCACCTGAAATTGACTTATACCTATGCATCCGTAAGCACAGGCAAAAAAAACAATAATGGAATATGAATAATTTTTCCAGACAACTTTTAGTTATTATTATTACTATTATTATTAGGTGTTGCTCCAGCAGACTCGTTTTTTTTATTTTGAAAAAGAATCTTCTTTCTCTGTTTGAGTTCATCCATCAGTTACATTCGCGGTCTTCTTCATCCCTTTACCCCCTTCCAATTTGCCCTTTAAGACAACATTCAATGATAGTATACAAAATAATAATTAAAATAATACACGTTGCAAGAATATCCCTTAAAATTTAGAGTACATTTACGTACGAATCTATTTTTACTACTACAGTTTGGATATGTGGAATTTTTACACAAACAGTTATAGGTCATGTAGGGCCCCTCTGTATATTATGGGGTTAAGGGGAACCAAAGACCCATCCAGCCCTCCAGTGCTAACGCCTAGCAAACGATTATTATGGGCTGCACACAACGACGTTTCAACTAAAGAAGGGACGTTTTGAAGGAATTAATTAGGTAAAGTCAGTTTTTTTCTTCTTTCTAAATTCATAGAAGTTGGTCTATATTATACAGATAACACAGATTAGTGTAGTAACACGTACGTATTTTGTAAATTTCTTTTGGATTCAAGCTGAAATATGGTTACTTAATAAGATAATTTAGTGCCTAGGTTTTAAATTTATGTAAGGTCAAGAATGTATCTACTGTGAAAATGATTTGTTTCCCTTTAAAAAAAAAAGTAAGATTGGTGGTCTGGTTTAGCCTATGTGTTTGATCTCATATTAGATTAGACCAAGCTACTAATATAAGGCATACAGATACTAAGGTGTAACAAAATCACACCGGTCTGGAAGGAAGTAGATTATAGAATTTAAAAGAAAAAATATCTTATTTTGGAATCGTTCACCAAAACTTGTATATTAAACTTAAATGCTATGTTCCCCTCCTTGTTGTACAGTAATGCATGGAAAATATAATTTAAATATACTATAGTTTAGGTACAATATTTACCCTGTACACTTGAGTTTAGTTAAAATTGGTTTTATGATTATTTAGAAGTTACAGTTTAGAGATTTTTTTTAAATAAGTTATTTGTTTAAAAAAAAGCCATAACCACTGTAAAAAATATATTCAAACCGAAAGTAAACATTAGTAAAATGGAAGTGTATGGCGTTGATTAAATGGATCATGATAATGTGGAAGACCATTTGATCATGATGTCTAGGGAATTCCTTATGATTATGTTACTTCATATGTGCCGGGATGTTTAATATCAGTAATGATGTCCAACTAAAAACCAGGAAGACAACAACGGTAATGTAAAGTTGTTTTTTAATAAATAAAATATAAAGTAAAAGAAAAAATTCAAATCGATTTTTATTTTAATCACATTAGAAAGATACTCGGGTATTTTGTTTCTCAATAAAATTACTTGCAGGATTACACGTACCCCTATGTTTGAAACAAGAGGTCAAGGCTTCATTAGATGGATGTGGGACGACAAAGAATCAGTTTAAAAGAAGAAATTTACTTTCAAAACTTTCATTTTAATTGTTAAGTTATTTGCCACTAATACACGAACACAAATTGATAAATAAGAATGTTACAGTGAAAAGAACAATTATTTAGTAAAGAGTACAAAATATAGTACATAATGTATCTTGCACAATTCAAGGAAAAACCCCATCTATATATATACATACACAGAGAGAGAGTTCCGCGTTTTACTACTTGTTTAGGTTATACGCATCATACTATTTATAGAAAAGTACAAACATAATCACTGGAAAATGCAGTAATAATATTATGTTAATTATTTTACTGTAGATACGAACAGTTTCGATAGGCAGATGACCAGTGGTGCACCTGGAAGGAAGCGAGAAGGATAGTTGCCCCCCTCTAAACACCCATATGCAAATATTTGTAGTAAAAACTCCCAAATGGAAAAAAAACATAGAAATAATAGCTTAATATATAGTGTAGGCAAGGCCGTGGAAAGGGGACTTTTTTTGTAGGGTTCATCTATCCCACACCCTCAAAACTTGATAAACATTTTAATTAATATTATCTTATTTACAGTTTAAACTTTATTAAAATAACGAGTCATGGAAATATCGATAAAGCAATAGTTCTGATGTTTAAAAATTTCTGTTTTAAGTATCAATCAAGCTAAGGGCTATCAAAACCTGGGATCGCAATCACTATCTATCTCTATCTCTCTCTATATAGAGAGAGAAAGTGGGAAGTGAAAAATTACCATGTATATGTTAATGTCAATGCGCGTAAACCTGGCATTCTATAAAATGCCTAGGCTTTCTTTATAATTCCTAAGTAGTTATAGCAAATTATGAAATAAATTAATTTTGATCTTGTATTTCATACTTTTCGTAGGAAATTTATAGAATAACCGGATATTATATCTTACCGAGAACAATAGCTAACCTAACATAACTTAAACTTACCTAACTACCCTATTATATAACCTATCCTGACCAACTTAAATCCTAGGAATTAGGTGAACCTGCAATAAAACGGCTCAAGACTTACATAATCATAGAACTGGATAAAAGAATTGATTACACATTCTGGGACTTCAAAAATACAAAGAACTTGAAAATAAGTATGAAATACAACAGCAAAAATCGTTTATTTAATACTTTACCAAAGGAACTCTGGCATTATATAGAACGCCTGGATTTCACACATTGCTGGTGACATATATATTCGCCAAGCCATATGATCTACAAGTTGTTACTTTGGGCCGGCAAGACTTTCACAACAAACCACTTGTTTTTAATTTACTTTTCTTTTAACCATTTTTACATTAATGAAACACGACCAGTACTAAGATAGCCTTTTGGAGTTTTTTTTAAAGAGGGTTTTGAGGTTCATTTAAAAATGCTTTTCAAACGAGAGCTTCTAATATTATGCGTTATCTTCATAAATTAAGATGGCGAACCAGCCGAAAAACAAGGGTTGTTTTTGACGTCACACAACCCGTCTTCAGTTGTGTTCATGCGCTGTTTATAAAATAAAAAGTTATATTTTGAAACTAATATATTGTTTGGCTCTTTCTCTAAGTTATAGAAAGCGTTTATTTACTTTGGTAGTCAATTAAAAAAAATATACAAATGTGAATATACTTTTTGATTTATTATTTAATGTACTTATAATCTCTCTTGTTGTCACAACTGCAAAACAAAAAATCAGAGTAGTTCTCGATAAGTTACGAAAACACCAATTATACAGCAATTCTTAGGGAGTGTTATTAGAATTGATTGCTAACTTTTTTTTTTAGTAGTTTTGACCAGCGTCGAAGATGAAGTAAAATATATTTCAAACTATAATTATAATAAACATATGCTAACAGAATTTACAAAAAAAAAATACAGACTTTTATATATATGAAATTTAATAGATCTTATCAAATTTGAAAATGTATAAACCAGATTATAAATTGTAAATTACGTCAAAATAGCCCATCTTCGAAATAAAACGCTTTATATAAGTATTTTTTAATTTTTACTCTATTTACTAACCAAAGCGCAGTACATAGATTTATGACATTTTAGTTATTTTTATTTCAACTAATTTTTATAAATCCAAAATAAGAATAATCTACAGTACATACATGATTTAAATTGCTGCTTTTAGTTGGTACCATAAAAAAACTATAAATAACATTTAGAGGCATTTGATGAATATTAATAAATTTGCTTAGCCTTTTGTGGTTGAGGGTCTGTGCCACCCAGCTGTAGCCTAGTTACAGCTTTGGTTGTATGCCCCTCCCAAAATAAATTTCTGGGGGCAGCCCTGCTGACACACTTAACCAACCTTAAACTTTTAGCTCATGTAACCACTAAGCTCAGAATAAAAATATAACGAGTCTAGAGGGAAAAGCCTTTAGAAATTACAAACATATTATTTTGGTAGTCAAAATTGATATAATCTTACTATTTTATTAGTGTTATTCTATATTGATGTATGAATACCCGAAAGTAGATCTAGAAACTTCTCTACAAAAGCTGTAGCTGTTAGATAAGGCTTGGCTAGTGAAAATTGAACTAATGTATGGTTAATGATCATTTTTCCAACTTTTTCAAACTTATAGCAGTACATTAGCAGTTAATGAAATTTGTTTTATACAAATAAACGACCTACCACAAGAATTGTACAGGTATGGTGTTTTGAACTTGGCTTGCACCACTTTCAAATTTCTACAGTTTGGTATACACCCCTTAATAAATAAGCTACAATAATATCATTCAATACTGTATTCAGTGGGAACAAACATTTAACAAATTAATGAACTAAATTAGTTTTAATTAAAACAAATCAATTGGCTCCACTTCTGCTTTCCCTCTTTCAGGAGCGGGTGTCATCGGTTTCGAGACGCACGTTTTTAGGAGCATCTTTTCTTGCGGACGCCTCGGACAATGCAACTCGTGGCATCTAGCGGCGTATTCTTGAAACCTCTCCAGCAATTTCGAGTTCCCGCCGTTAGGCCCAACAATGAAATCGCACGTATATTTTACGTTTTCCGTGACAGTCAGACAACACTCGATGTATTCCGCGTGAAGCGTAAACCGGTCCTTGATATCTTGATGCTCCACACCTGCTTTATGAGCAAGAATACCCGTGACAAATGTGTCGTCAATCCAGAAGTACCGTTCGGTCCCGGATGTTTTCACCAGTAATTCCGCCACTTTGGGAGTGGTCACGTACAGCCAACCTGACAAAAAAGGAGGGTAGTGAGTGTTTGGATATTCCTCGCGAGTGACGTACCATTTACTGGCGGGTTCTCTGACAGGGGTAGTTCCACGTAGTAAGTACCCCATTAGCGAAAGTTTATTATTGTCTTGGCGCTTAAGCATGTCCATCAATTGATAAAGGTCAACAATAATGTCGTCATCTATTTTAATTATATAATGCGCATTGGGGCAGTACGACACCGCCCATTGTAATCCCATAACATGTTTGTACGTTAAGTTTCTGTAAGCTTCTTGGAAATCACCCTGCACTAAATCAGAGTATCTATTATTTTCGTCCAACAAAGCTTTTTGAGAAACATAAGTATATTTGTTGTCTCTGGATGGCACAGCTAGTAAAAATACTCGTCGAACTCCTAAGCCCAGTAGTTTATTGATGGGATACGCTTGCCGAATAGCACTTCTCGCTTCTACGTCGCCGGCATGAGACGTCACAACAATAACTGCCGTTACAGTCAAATATTCATTGTTGGGGGCGCAGACGTCGTTGTTGAGTAAGAAACGAAAGTGTGAAAGGTCGAGGAGTTTAACCTCGGACGGATAAAGTTCGTTCAGCACAAGTGGTAAAGGCCTTTTCATAGCGGCAGGTGGGAACAGCTGTTTATTATCTAAAATCACGCATAACATTAGTGTGGTACTGATGCTAAGCGCTAACAGAAAGCACGTGACTGTAGCATTTCGTAGCCAACCCATTAAAACTAAATTATAATAGTGTATATATTAGGTAGCTATATTTTAGTTCCAAACTCACTAATGATTTCACTTCTCACTAAACGTATTTATTAGAGGTAAAAACTTTATTATAATACGTCATTATTGCCGCCACAATATAGACTTACACATTTTATTGCAACAAAAATTGTGTTTGTGCCCCTACTCCTGTTGCTCTATCAAGTTTTTCCACGATGCCTCTCAAACGTCACGCCACGCCCTCCCAAAACAAACAAAATACTAATTGTCGATCTAAGTAACTCACGACGAGATGTGTCAACAAAGCTTCTCATATTCACCACACTAATCCGTTCATTTGCAAGTTTGGTTAGACACGATAATGTATATTGGACAAGTATGTTTTAACTTCTTTTACACACTAGATTATTTATTTCAATCTGCATTGCACAGCGTAAACTAACACCACGAATGAAATTAACAAACGTATCGCTTTGAAGTGATCGGAAACTATCGATAGTATAAACGAAACACTGTCGGTGAATATCGATAGTTTTTCTGGATAATAGAAACCTCAGTGTCGTCTGAACGAGTGCTTTCAACGGCAAGGACAATTATTTCACAAAAAAAGAAATCGACTAAAACCCAAAAATGTTGACATGTTGTTGTTCCAACATCAAAACAAATCTTTGTTTGATTATTATTTTTCACCTAAATTAACGTTTATATTTAAGCTAAATTAATTTAGTTTTAGATTATTTCGATAGTACTATCGATATTTTCTGTAAAACTATCGATAGCATCCGACCCCTATTGCTTTGTCGAGTGAAAGCTATTTTGAGCATGCGCACTGAAGTTTCACTAAGCGTTTGACTAGGTAAAGCTAAGCCCGTGACAGTGCTAATGTGGACTATGTGTTGCATACCAAGCAGGCTGTAAAAGTCGCGTACTGCTGGTTTACAATCCACGTGCAGTCGTAGCGCGGCGTTTGGTCTTGTGTTACTCATGCTCGATTGTTTCCAAGGTTGAACAAACTGCTGTGGACCGGTTTGAATGGATTGTCCTTCCTATACAACAGTTGCAGTGGGATGGCGAATGTGGGAGGCATGCACGTTTTGAACTTCATAATCAAGAACTCTTGGAAAGGGAGTTTTAACCTCCCCCCGCGCTCTTTTTTGCAAGGCTGAGACTAACTTCAGCGGCTAAGCACCTTTAATATTTACCATACCTACCTTTAATATAATGCAATAAATATATATAACTAAAACTAATCTCATATATGCATACTCAAGTCATGTGATCTGCAGCTATCACGTTTGTTTGATAACCCACATGTTTAGTATTATTATTAATAATAATAGTAGTAGAAGTACCACGTCTTACTACCCGTTCGGGTTACACGCACTTACGCTAATGCGTAATAATAGGGTGATTGTGAGATGAAATGGAGGACCTACAGTTTAACGTGGGATCCGAACCACGGTGGAGGCCTGGCATTCACAAGTTGTGATTAATACAAGTCTTGTCAGAGGTGAAGGAAGGGTTTGGCAATCAGATAAATCTGTGCCGGGACCGAGGATTGAACCCCGGCAGAGATGTCTGACACCTTACCCCTAGACCAACATATTTAGTAAATATACTTTGTTTGTGGTATCAATCGCCGATAAAATAATCCCCGATAGATATTTAGATTTTTTCTATGGTGGCTGCCAATAAGTTTGTATTTTCTAATAATGCTCCCTTTATACAGTGTTTATACTAATAGCGAAAAACAATATCAAAAGGGGCTTTATACATAATAGTTCAAAAAGCTTCTTGTCATCCAACCCATTTCTCTTTCTTTTCCAGAACCCTGCGATTGATTATAAAATCAGTATATGACTTTTAAACTATAGCTCCATTTCTTATGAAAGGACATTTGAAGAACTTTTTTAGGAAATACAAACATAACTTTGTAGCCAACAATGATTGTTTTCATATTGTTAGTATTATTTTATAGGTATTGATACTATTGACAGATACCAACCGCTTGGCTTGAGATGTAAATTTGTGAAAGTAGATCTAGTAACTTTTCTAGGTATAAGATATGTTCTTTAGTAAGACCAATGTTTGTTTTTAGCATCGTGTGGAGAACAATTTAGGATAAACCTCCCTCCCATGATACAGCCGGCCAGAATTCTCCCAATCATCGCCAGTCCATTTTATTGTAAGCGAGACACCTCGAGTACATTCAACCGATGAACTTGGTACATACCAAAAATCTGCTAAAACGATTTTGATTAAATTTCACATCTAAGCATTGTTTATCATAACGAACAAATTGACAACTCTCAATTTCCCATGAAAATCACTTTGAGGGTACTTTACATAAGCACAAATTTCCGATTATCATATTTCAGGGTGACCTGGTGGTCTAGGGGTAAGGTGTCAGACTTCTATGCTGGCGGCTGGGGTTCAATCCCAGGTCCCGGCAAAGATTTATCTGATTACCAAACCCTTCCTTCACCTCTGACAAGACATCTTGTGAATGTGAGGAATGCCAGGTCTCCACCGTGGTTCGGATTCCACGTTAAACTGTAGGTCCTTCATTTCATCTCACAATCACCCTACCATTACACATTAGCATAAGTGCGTATAACCCGAACGGGTAGTAAGACGCGGTGCTAATAATAATAATAATAATAATCATATCTCCACAGCTCTCTAAGATACAAAATAGTTAATTACATAACCCGCTGCGGTGGCTAACGCGCTAGTCATATTGAGCTCGACTGCTGAGGATAGGGAGATTGAGGTTCGAATCTAGGTCTGGTGAACTGGGAGTGGTTTTGCCACTCTCCCTACACGCAAATGCGGGTTCACTTGCTCTAATTCAACCTTCCCAATTCCTAATCCATTAGCATTAGTACTTAAAGCGTATAACCCGAACGGGTAGTAAGACACCACTAAATAATAATTTAATTATAGAATTGTAGTACTTTTAAAATAAAAATCCTTTGTTTGAATATTTTTATTTAGCCAATAGTTTGATTAATTGGCAAATATATATTTTTTAAATTGAGCTATGGGAAATTTTATGTTCTTTAGTGACTAGAGGTGTTACTTTTTTTTTCTCAATGTCTACATTAGTGTTTATTATCATTTCACTTATACTCTTTTGATGGAATATTTCAGCAACAAGATATATTTTGTTTCCCATACTTAGATCTCCATTTTTAGGCAAAGGAGCAAGAAAGTTTGTACCCTTTATTTTTAAAGGTGCTCCAAATGTATCTTCAGAAGAAAATGAAAGTATAGCTTTATTTTGGTTGGAAGGAAAATTAAAACATATTTCTTTGCAGCCAACATTTATAATATTTTACTAGATAGGTCAATTGTTTTAATTATAGATTTTAATATATATTACTCGCCTCGGTGGCGTAGTTGGCTAACGCGCTTGTCGTGTTGAGCTCGACTGCCAAGGGCAGGGAGATCGAGGTTTGAATCTCGGTCAGGTGAACTGAGGGTGTTATTTCCTAAATGGTTTTACACTCTCCCTACAGGCAAATGCGGGGTCACTTCCTCTGAAAATCAACCTTCCCAATTCATAATCCATTAGCGTAATTAGTACTTAAGCGTATAAACTGAACGAGTAGTAAGACGTGGTGCTAAATAAAAAATATATATTTATATATTAAAAGTGATAGCAGCAGATAACATGACTTGATGTATGAATATATTAAAATTGTTTTAGTAACTTTAGAAACAACCAGCTAATGTTCTTCCTAGATACCAAAATCAGGTTATACACTCAGTTTAGCCTGAAAGGTAACACACTTGCTTACCTTATACATTTCCAATATGGCATAGATGATAAAATAGGCTCATAGTGTAATCTGGCAAGACCTACTTTTTAGGTGAACCAAGAGTACATAAAGGAAATTGCCAACAATTTAACCCAAATTCTTGAGCTAATATTCCCTTTATTGAAATAAAATACCAGTTTACACTTGCAAGAATGATAAAGTACACAAAATATTATTTCACAAACCCTTGAGCGGCTGGCTGCCGTGATCTGTGCGTAATATTGATAACAAATGGATAAAATAGAACAAGTTTAGCAAAATAGTCTAACCTGGTTTAAGGCAAGATTTTGATGGTTTAATATAAACAAAGATATGAGGTAATTTAGCAATTTTAAATGCACTGAATTTCATTTCTTAATCTTTTAGGTAGGGGTGAGCGAGTACACATTTTTCCCTCCAAGTCGAGTTTGAATGCCAAGTTGTTTTTTTCCCGAGTTTGAGTATTTGTACAGAAAATATTTAATGTTGAATTTATGTAAAAAAAATATCCATTTATAGACCTTAAATAAGTACAAAAATAGTTTTGTTGAATTACATTTTTTGGGACAAAATAAGTACTGTACCATTTTTCCCTTAGACAAAAGGATATATTGAGGAACTTTTATTTACTATGAAATTATATCTTAAAATTGAATATAATTAACCCTTTCACTGCTAAGGCTGTTTATAAATGTTCATAGTATTTTGCATTGCCCACACCATTGTGGTTTAAAAAGTTTTCGAATTTCATTCACCAGTGCTAAATATATTTATAATCTTTTCAAATTTCATCCACCAGTGCTAAATATGTTTATAAACGTTTTGGAATTTCATTCACCAGTGCTAAATATATTTATAAATATACAGCTCTTTAACGTTCTATACTGCTAACACCATCTATTTACTTTACTTTGTAACTATTACGAAGTATGTATTGTGTTTTAGTATAGGCTACATTTAAAATCAAACTGATGGTTCGATATCCATCGCTAATCACGCAATTGTTTACTATGTAATGCATTTTCGGTCGTTTTTTCTTTCCGTTTTGTTCAAATAAGTAGTTTAGGAGTTTTTTTGTTGTTAATTCTTTCAGTTAGGTATTTTTTCAATAGTCACATAATTTAGATTTAGGAGAACATTTATAGTCATAAAAATAAGTGAAAATTAAACAAGTTACTGCAGTTCAAAGATTTTCCTAATTCACCACAGACATGTATACCGATACTTTCCTAATTTAGCAGCGAAAGGGTTAAACTAGGAATTTTCGAGAAAAATATAAAAAATTCCAAATACTCGAATTTTTTGAATTTTGTAAAAATCATTGAGTTTGAACAGCTACTAATACTTTCTTTGGAACTCAAATTTTTTAGTACTTACACACCACTACTTTTAAGAAATATCTGACCTTGAAAACTTATTGGCACATCTCAAAGGTAAAAGCTTTGTGCATTAGTTTATGATACTGTAAACATGCCAGGCTACCAACTAATGACTTAATGTTTTTATAACAGGAAAATATACCCAGACAATTAGCTAGCTTAGAATCACTCACTTGTATCTTTTTAAAATTAATCCATAATTTTAACGAAAATTAGAAATAAATAACATAGACCTAGTACTAAGGTTGGGTTTATATTCATGTATGACTAACAGTAAATAGTGTATAACATATAGTGCACAATTTATAAGAAAGATAAATCAGTTTATAATGAAACGTAGTGTACAAAGTCCAATTTAAATCAATTGCCTTTTATACATAGAAACTTCCTAAACCAATTTTCACTGCGAGATAATATCTCTAAAAATACTTCAATAAAGGGTTGATTAAAAAAATATTTATTTAACTTCTTTTGAAACTTGAATTTAACTCAATTTGAGTTTTGTCTATACTATTAAATCAAAATTCAATTTGTATATGGTTCTTAATTTATTATGGTCATAAATTAATATCATAGACATACTTCTCAGTAACAGAATGAAAAATGTAATATTTCTCCTGTATTTTTATAAATGATGTATTTGATATAAAATAGATAAAACGATAGAATTGTATAAAAATACAGCACAAATAAAAGTAAAAACACTAACACACTTCAAAATTTCAATGCTCTTATTGCATTTTCCTCAGGAAGTAGTAATAGTAGTAAGACTATTCCTACTACTTCTTGAAGAAAATGCAATAAGAATATCGAGATATTGAAGTGTGTGTAAATATATGTTAATGTTTTTATACAATTCTATCATTTTATATTATATTTTGCTTAGTGCACTTTATTTAATACACTAAAGATGCATTTAACAAACATCTGTCATAATATAGCAATAAAGTTCAAATAAAATAACCGTACAACTTTGTGCTTTAAGATGACAAATTTACAACAAAAAAACAACTGTTTTATGATTGACTACCTTATGCCACTGGAAAAACAAAATTACCCTAGTCTCCAATTTGAAAAATATATATTTATTTTTATGGGTATTTAAAATGTGCCGATTATATTTGCACACAACTTACAAACTAACCTAATTATAGAGCGGACAAAAACACCCAGTCCCCTGAACATCTATGCATCACTGTAAAAAAGAGGAAATCCTGATTACACAAATAATAAACCTTTAAGTCATGCCAGGAAGTGAACTTGTGACTTTTAAATATGTAGATAGGTGTGCCACTGATTAAGATAAGGGACCTGATTTGAAAGTGTGTCTTATTAAAAATAATGGTAAAGTGTAATTTGTATGGCCAAACCTTTTTTATGTATTATTTATGATGATACGTTTACAAACAATTCACTTAGAATGCTATTGACTTACATTCAATTAAAATAAGTATACTTGGTGCAAAGCTAGACATTTACTATAAACTAAATTGTACAGTCTATCCAGTGTAGGAGTGTAGGTAGCTGACAGCTAGCAAAAGTGGCCAGATCTCCTCTCATGTATCCATTTGCCAAACCTTACGACCTATAAGACCATAATTATGTTGAGTTAATGTCAATTTTAGCAGCCAAAACTTTCATAATAAGTAATGGGTTTTTAATCATTCTATTTTAACAGGTTTTAAGCTATTGAAACACAAACTTATAAAAATAACAGTTTGGATGTTTCGTTTTATCTCATGTATGGGGTTCACTTTATTTTTATAAATTAAGATGTTGACCTAGACAAAATGAAGGTGGTTGAGTATGTAATACAAACCGTATTTGGTTGTTTTCATGCACATGTGTAGTTTTATTTTGCATCTATTATTTTGTCGGCTATTTCTCCAAGTTATTTCCTGGCTACTAATCTATCTAGAGGTCCTGGGTTCAGTTATGGACAGTAACAAAGGTATTTTTTCCTTCTGGGGAATTGTTACCATGGTCAATTAATCTTAAGTTAAGTTTAAGACTTTTACTGGCACCACTTAATCATTCTCACATTGGGGAAATGTGACCACACCTACCTACACCCAAACCCCTCAAGTAGGTTCCATATCCTCCATTGTGGGTCGGAGCCCAGGCATATCTGGACAAACCCAGGAGGCATTGGGAGGGGCGTGGGGGGGATATATATTTATATAGGTAATAATTATTTCCAAATAGGTTAACATTAATAACTTTAAATCAATGTTTGCAATAAAAATCTTTTGCTGTCAGTTACCATCACTCCTACACAGTATAGAATGTATCAATAGTTAATCCAATACATTTTATTTAATGCTACAGAATATACTTTGACTGTAATCATTTTAAAATTTGGAACATAAGAGACTTTAGTATTTACTTGGAACAATATAGTCAGATAAATATATTTTTACAATTTCTGCAACAAAATAATTTTTTTTAAAATTATTTATTAAGGTAAAAATAAAATTATCTGTCATCATTGAAATTAGCTAGGTATGAAATGTATTTACTATAAACTAAAAATGAGTCCGTTAACTCGAAAATAAGTACGAATATTTTGAATTTAATTGCTCGTAATGATTTTGTTGTTTAAAAACTCATCTATTAAAGGAGAAAATGAACTGTTAAATAAAAGGTTATTCACTAAAATAATACAAAATGAGCTGTCTTAAAAATTTCATTAATCAAAGTATGATCATAATAATGACTTAATGATTTAAGATTACCTGTGAAATGACTTCCTTGTTCCTCATTGAATGTGATGGACACAACTTTAGTTCCAAATTACCAACAAAACACTAAGTACATGTATGTACAAAATATTGCTCACTATCCACCTTTTGAAAATATTTAAATACACTTCACTTAATTTTCAGATTTGCTTGATACTTTTCAAATAAGAAGCTATTATTGGTTCATCCTATCCCAAGACCGGAAGTAAACAAACATTCCCATATCACTACGCGAAGGATTGGTGGAACACCAGTGCAATATTTTAAATAGGCGTGACCATGTATAGTCAGTATCATAGCAAAGTAGGTCACTGTACCATTGGGTCCCTCAACGCTGAGTCAGGCGTTTGTTGGTATTCAAATAGCATTTGTAAAGCTTAATGTATAATTGATAAATCAAATGAAGGAATAATTTTATTATGTTATTTTAAAACAAGTGTAATACAAAACAAAGGAGGGACTATTTAGTGAAAGGATACCATTGAAAGTCCGTTCAATTTACCTTGCTTACAGCATCGATACAAATTTGCCACGTAATAATTTATTTTAAGGTTTCCTATTCCAGTTTGTTAAAAATAACTGCTATGCTAATGGGTTCTGATTTTGGTTAGACTCCTTGCTTATAACTAATGATGGCACAACTTTTAAACCAAGCTATCATACGTAGGATCCCAGGTGCCTGCGCTCCTGAGAAAACTAGTGTAGTGGATTCCACATAACTTCAAACACCTTGGCAAACCATACAATGTTTGACCATTTAAGCCATTAATACATTACTGTAGCTTAATAGTTACGCACAACATTTTTATAATAATGGAAATTGATAATACTAAAGAAAAAGGAGTAATAAACAACTAAGAGTAAATTTGATGAAGAAAGCCCACCTAGGCAAAGAGGAAAAATGTGGGAAGAATCCAATGGACAAAGGTGCCATCTTCTTCCTTTCTTATGTCTTCCCTCCCCTCATAGAAGTAGTAGTCTCACAAACATTTTAACACAAAGAAGAAAGTACAGATAACACAAACACTGGATTACTCCATTTTGAATTTATTTAAATACTGTTAGAAACATATGCCAAAATTATTTAGCGATTGGGTCACCTCATTTTTAAACAGTAGTGTACAACAGGTATTAGAGGCAATTTATTGTACTTTTTATTAAAACTAAAAATAATGGCAAATATAAACGTGACTATACTTAAAACTATATATTAACATGACCTTAGCAAATATACTTGCCCTTCATGGAAAATATAGACAATATTAGTTGACATTTCTTACCGTCTATTTGAGCTCATGTCGCAAATCGAGGCACAGAAAAATCATTTTATCACTAAGATTAACATTTTTTTGTCTACGTAATATTTTCAAAGAATTGTTCGCAAATTTTTGAAGCGCATGTTAGCTGTGAGGAGGAGAAACAGGATAAGGAATCAAGTTATCCGGGAAAGAGTAAGAGAGTGAGTACAAAAATATTTTTATGGACATAATATAACTGTTTCCGCGATAAAGAAATTAATCTTCAGTCTTGGTATGAAAATCATGTTTCTAATTCATATTGGTTAATGGTTGTGATCAATGTTGTGGAGTCAGTACGCCAAGTCTCCGACTCCTATTTTTCTAATGTCAGACGCAAGAGTCCTTCAGAAATGTCTAGAGTATATTAAATAGTGATAAAGAATTTACTGCAGTAAAATTCTCCAATACAGATTAATTCATAGGAAGCTTCTTTGGCATTGTGAATTTATATTTGAATAAATTGAATCCAAATTATAAATATTGGCCCTAAATAATAAAAAAAAGTATATAATAAAAAATATTACTATAATATATTGTTATAATAAGTTTTTATGTTGAAGCTGGAGACCGTACATTTTTACATACTCCGACTCCACCCAAAAATCGCTTCAGACTCCAAAGCCCTGGTTGTGATGGATTTGATTATCTTCACTATCTACTTTATGATTACAAACAAGAAGACATTAGGCATTATTTGGTTCAGATGCCATTAACCATGCCAAGTCTAAAATTCACATTCAAACATACAGCATTAAATACGTGCATGGGTGAGTAATGTTGCTAAAGAGATTTTTAGGTCGATACAATGTTTTCCTCAGTGACAAACTAGTTTTAACTAAGAAAAACCTTGAGTTCTGTAGTAATTAGCAATTTTAACTTGAACCAATTCAGTGGTTTACACTTTTTCTTGCTAAAGAATGTTCCTGTATTTTCTAATATACCAGACGCTTGAAAAAATGGTATAGCAAAAAGGCATACTTTTTTTTTATACTCAGAAGAGGATAGTTTGACTTGGTTAAAGAAATATTCAGTTGTTACGCATCCCAATATTTCAGAAAGAAAAATGTGTTTGAATTAGAATTGCAAAGGCTTTTTGTCTAACGCTTGAAGTTGTATATCGGTTGATAAGTTATATAGCTCAAATTGTGTCCCAGTTTTCCAGGTATGTGACAGCCTTGCAATAAGTGTGTTATGCTTCAATTCAAAATATCAAGAATGACTAAAGTGCTATTCCATTATAACTCTACAAAATTACATTATTAAAACAAAATACACTAAAATTTAATTTAGAGCTGCTCTTTTTTTCCATGCCTCTAATTGGTTAAATAGATGCAAACAATGAAACAAAGTTTAATGTATACATTTAATATAGGTCAAGGTTTGCTAATATATTTTTCAATATGAACGAGATATTTTGGCAAACTTACGTTCATTTAGATCGTACCTAATTTCATCAAAATAGGGATGAAAATATGATGTATATCAAAGTCATATTTTTCATACATATTTTGTAAATCAAATGTCAATACTGAACAAGTTTAATTATTTTTTATTTTCAAACGAGGAACAATATAATGCAATACCACCATCGTTATATTGACTAGTACCTTTTAGTGTTATTAATTTTTATAGGATTTTCTTCCTCGGTGTTCACAAATAAAAACAATTGAAAATTAAATGTTTCAATTTCTTTCACAAATATGGAAAATTTATGGAAGCTTAATACTTTGTTAGTTTATTATAATAAACAAAACACTGGTCCATTTCGACCAGTAAGTTGTATTGCCTGAAATTTACACAAAACATTATATCACTTTTTTTTTTGAATGAAAACCTTTCTTCTTTTAAGGTTCATCCAAACCAACCAAATATTATAATTTAAATTACCTGTAGAACCAACCATTGGATGATATATTACAGATTAAGAGTGTGATTTTCTTATGTCTCTTAAAGTTGTAGCTGGAAACAAATCAGAAAACGGATTTCACCTTATATTTAGTTATTTTTATGTATTTTTAAGGTGCGTATTTGTTTATAGCGCTGTGCTATTATTTCATATTGTCTATGTTGTGTAGTGTTTGCAAAAATAGCAAATGTAAGCCTTTACATAAATGTGTGATGATAGACGGCATATATAATACCAATCACAATACGAGTTTTTACTCCCTATTAAACATATAACATTACAATATTAATGAAAGGTCATTAAGTGGGAATGACAGAATTACAGCCGTCCTGATTCTGCAGACATTGTGTGGTGAATTAGCACGTTTTATTCTGTTTAACTACCATTTAAGAGCTAAAATGATTATTACCAAATAAAATACATATATCCTACTGTTAATTTTAATTCTTGTGTCTTGACTGGGAAAAATAAATTAGCAGCCAAGTATAATATTACTAATATGTAAAACATACCATTACAAATTATATTACAGAATCGAGAGCAAAAACTGTTGCAACCTTTATCATATGTAATGGAAGCGATAAGTTTCACTCGTTGATCTTCTCGACCTTTTCCAAACTGATGCTGACGGACAATGTCCTGCCATTGTCCCAACCCGTTGATCTTCCATTGTTCTCATCATTGCTGAAACGTGGCAACGCAGCCGCCCGCAAGCAGAAACCTTCACCTGCATCAACTAAATTTGCTAGCTCATCGAGATCAGAATGAGTGGTACTGGTATATAGAATCCCCCTGGAGTTTTCTTCAACTTTATTCATTACTTCTATGCTGTATTTGTAGCTTTTTGATTCCCGTTGAGGGCCAATAAATTGGACCAATCCCATAACCTCTGACTGGACTCCCAACATGAACTGGGCTCTGAATAGTCGCCCAACTGCAGATATGATATAGGTTTGGCCACCATTATTTAAGGAGTTGCCAAGTGGTAGATCTATTCTCTAAAAATGCAAACATAAACATTTCCATTTAGGAAGAACAAAAATAATGCATTACAAAGTGAATGTTAAGATAAAGAATAATGACTCAACGATGGTTTAGTTATGATCACGTTGTGTTATTATTTATAATATATTAATATAAGATTGCAAATAGGTTAATGTGTTTGTATGGTTTTAAATAATATTATTGGTTAAAGAATCAAACGAATAAATAATATGCCTAACAGGTTTTTAAATTCTCCTCTAAGTAATACAATTTTGATGAGGTAAATTACCAAGCTAAACTAGACATGGTGTAGCCCAAATAATTCCAACTAAGAAAAGAAAATACGAAAAAAGTCAAACACTTAAAAACCAAACTTAGTCGGAATATAGTGTGACAGGGTTGGCTCAAAGATTGTGGCCAATTTTAGAGAACAAGCTTCAATGCCAACCCAGCACACTCAGGATAGTTTTTGCAATTTAGCTCCAGACAGTGGTAAATACATCGTGTATTTCATCGCATAATAGTCTCATTTGTATGCTTAGTTAATGGGGCCAAAAATGAAGGGTGCAACCAATATGTGAAACTTTTAAATTATTATTTTTACTCAATACTGTATTGGCTCAAATATAATGTGATGGGTTTCCCCTAAAATTACCCTTTCAAAAACCATTCTTGTATTATATGCGCTGCCTAACCTTTTCCACAGAAAAAACACCAGTATTAATTATAATTACTATAATGTATAATATAATTTTACTTTGTGTTTGTAAATACAATTTTACCTAGAAAACCGAAAATAATTGAAAATATGTTAGGAATCTTTTTAGGCAAGGTTCCTGAATTGTTAAAAGTAAGAACATTATATAAATGACACAAAAATGTATTGCTAAAAAATACAGAATTGAATTAAAAAGCTAAGATTCCTGAAGGTAAAGTTAAACTTTTATTTCTATTTTATTTTATAGGTTTTTAGATTTGCAGGTAAAAATAAGAGTTGAATGAGACCCATCTTTTAGCAAGTGTGTCATCATGTGTGTGTGTGTGTGGGGGGGGGGGGGGGGGGG
>CABFVX010000239.1:43005-70671 GCA_902151425.1 Timema shepardi | reverse complement strand
GGGGGGAAGAGCTCAATACTTACATGTTTCATCCCGGAGAGCATCAACTTCCCATGGTCCATCAAAATATGGACAAACATGTCCCTGTACATCCCTTTCCATTCGCACAAGAAACAAAAGTACACTCTAAAGGAACAATTCGCCTCATGTTCTACTTTGTCTTTTAATCGGAAATAGTCTGTGCAGCCCATCGTGGCATTTTTACAAGGATACTGCAGTTTATCAGCTACCTGTAAATTATTTTAATCAATTAATTTATAAACATGTCTCACAAAAAAAAAGTTTCACTACCTGATTAAGTAATTTACATGTAGATATTTTTTTTTGAGGTGTTTAACATGCACTTTCTGAACCAACTGATTATATCAGCAAACGCAAAAAGGTAAGGCAATTTTGCCGGTAAAGGTATTTTCACATACTTTCCAAGGTTATTTTACATGCCACAATCGACATGGGCTTTACTTCCCCTTCAAAGGAAGTTGTGCTACATATTTTTATCGCTCAAGAAAAATCCATCACCTCAGGTGGTTTGAACCCATGAACATCAAGTCATGAAGTGAGCACTTTACCCCAAAACCACCGAGGTTGGCTGTGCACATAGTGTGTTAGAGATAAAAAGAAGGTATAATTTTGAGTAGTGTACTTGCATTTAAGTGAAGTAAGAGTATTTTAGCACAAACTTTGAGTAGGTTTAAACCAGGCTGGGATTCAAACCAACCATTTCGTCAACAGCAAACCAGAGTGAATGAGCTATACATTTAGACAAAGTGATAACTAACCCAACCATAAAACACGCCCCAGAAGATAATATGCAAACATGAGATGCAAATTCTGGTTCATATTTAAGCAGTTGATTCGCTTTTGAAAAGGGACACAAACTGTACATTTATTAAAGTAGACCTAGTGAGTTTGAGAAAATATTATTACTAACAAATTGTATGTTGAAATCCTCACATAGTAATAAATTATAAAAATACAACATTATTATAGTTTGTGTTGAAAACTAACTTGAAATAACAATATTTCAGAATTAATTTGTTACAATTATTATTATTATTATTATTATTAGCACCACGTCTTACTACCCGTTCGAGTTATACACACTTACGCTAATGTGTAATGGTAGGGTGATTGTGAGATGAAATGAAGGACCTACAGTTTAACGTGGGATCCGAACCACGGTGAAGGCCTGGCATTCCTCACATTCACCAGTTGTGATTAATACACATCTTGTCAGAGGTGAAGGAAGGGTTTGGTAATCAGTTAAATTTGTGTCGGGACCGAGGATTGGACCCCGTACCCCAGTACAGAAGACCGACACCTTACCCCTAGACCACCAGGTTAACCAAAGTTGTTACAATTAAGTGGTCATTGAATACTATATTAAAATTTATATGATCTTTGAATAGGTATCAATTTCACTAACAATAATAAAGTATAAAATACACAGAGATCCATCTAACTGTACAATTACTTTTTAAGATTTTTCCAACTGCTTCCAAAATTTGTTTGAAATAATCACAGTATTAATCATATTCTAAGATAAGCTTATTAATTGGTAGAAAGTTCACTATTAAATACCTTCTCCATGGCAAGATTGCGGGTATCAGCAAAATGTGAACGGCAAGTTGGACAATCCCTCAGTTGAGGTCTGCATATTGAGCATACCAAGTGTCCGCGGAGGCATTGGTTGATTGGAGGCCCCATATATTCCATACACACAGGGCACTCTAAGATATTGATGAGTCCTTGGTTCAGCTTTTCTTCTTCAAAGTGAGTATTACTGATAGGATTAAAAGTTAATCAATGAACGCTGCCCGATAGATCTGCTCTATTTGTGCAAATAGTAGCGCCCAATGTGAATATGAGCAAAACTAGGTGTAATAAATAGGCAACAGAGTAATTTTACCATCCATCAGGATGAAGAAACAAGGAAAAGAGGAAAAAATGTGGGTAAACTTACACTATTTTAGTTTGATAAAGGTGTAACAACATAATTTAATCAGCCCCTTAAATTTAAAAAGTAAAAGTAATAGACTATTATATACAAAATTAGATACTATTAAGAGTGTGCTAAGCTTCGAAAACTTTGACTTGCCTTTGTATATGTGTTCACTTCGACTTCGATTTGAAAGAGGAATTCCAGATTCAACAGCTATGTAATGGTGTCAATTTAAAAAAAATAATTTAAAACACATGTTTATTATTTTATGCTATTTCCATCACAAATTAGTCTTTACATAAAAAAATCTAAAATAATATTTTGTGATAACTTATATTGAGATAAAATATATTAATTATATTTAAAATATATCATTTGGTAAATAATTTTACATAGTTATGCAGAGTATAATTTTAAAAAAATAATCTTTTTTTAAATATTCGAACTTTGATTCAGCTTCAGGAATATTTCATATTATTTGATTCAACTTTGATTCGAATTGAAAAAGTGGACTTCACACACCTCTAAATAATATTAATATTCTTTTAGCTGTAGAGTTGCAATTTGTTGCAAAGCTTTTTTCTCTGTCTCTTTCCTAACAAGCCTAAGTCTTTCTAGGAAGCTAAGGTTTTGTAGTAAACAAGGGAGGGATATTGGGATGGTGCAATAAAGTTCGTTCACGGTAGGAGTTTACCTCTGAAAGGACTTTTTTCCCTAACAGAAATCTGTTATATAGTAGGATATTGGTAAGAAAAAGACCTTTCAGAGGTACACTCCTACCGTGAATGAAGTATACATGCATAGCTCATGGGATATTCAAGAATAGAAATTCTCTGATGTACGTTTTAGCAAGCGAAGCTCAACCCCCGCCTAAAGCTGAAATTTTATTAAAGTACTACTCTTAATCAACGTCAGACATTTCATTATAAATTAAATGTTTTAATTGAAATAACTACGCGTGATAATATTGCGTGATCATTTTGTTAATATCAGCAATAATTTTCAATGAACAATTAATACATCATAAGTGAAATCACTTTACTATAATATAACAACTCACACTCCCATACCCATAAATAAGAGAGGACATGGTAAAGACATTTATCTAACTCTGAGATGTACACTCTACAAAACCGATCTGTACAAAGGTAATATTGCTAAATATGAAAGGTTGTGGGTTTAAATCTTTTATTAAAGAAGTACGTCACCTTTGTGCATTGAACTTTACCTATTTTTTACCCCCTCTTTCCCTCTAGATTTGCTCTCCCACTTAATTTTCCCGCAATTATATTTATTATAATATTGTTTAGCCATTGTCAAAAATATCAGAGAATAAATATTTTGATAGGTAAGGAGAAAGAATATGATGACTATACAGAAGTCACAAGAATAGCTACTTAATATCATTACATCAACACTTTATACAATACAAAGTATTTTTTTTTTTTGCATTCTGCCAATACTTAAAATATAAAACCCCAGAATTGGTNCCTCGATTTGAAAAATAAGCCTATTCACAAACCCCCCCCCCCCCTTAAAAATATGCATCTAAATTTTCAATACTTAAAATTTTATAAAAAATATAATATTAGTGTTATTTTATGGATATTGAAAATAAATACCAAAAATGACAGCTGCAGATAATTGACTTAAGAATACATGGCAGTGGAAACTTTTACCAACTCTAAGATATGTCCATTCATAGGAAAATTGGAGACCAGATAACAAAGGACTATTGAAATAAATATATAAATATAACCAACTTACCTAGGTGTAACTACCACAGGCATTTCCACTTTTTCTTCTGGTTCTTTCTTTTCAACTTTTAAAGTGGGTTTGGCAATAGAAGCTTTATAGAGTTCAACAATAGCCTCATCATCATCGCTGCTGCACGACGCCGATGGAATTTGTACGATCTCTACAGGCACTTTGTCCTCCACTAAGATCACTTCGTCAGAATGATTGTTTTTCTCTTTGCGAGGTCTGTCAGACTTCCTTCTGTGGTGAGATGAACGACGAGATTTCTCCGAGCCAGAGCGGTGGCGATGGTAGTGCCCATATTGAGAAGAACTTACATTTGACGGCCCTGCCACGGCAATCACCTGGACGTCTCCCACATCATCGCTGGTGGGAATGGGGGACAGAGCACGAAACATAGGATATTGAGTTGCAGTATTGAATTGAGACGCACAAGGAGTCGTTTCCTCCTCTTCTTCCCGAGCAGAGACCGACTCACGAAGTTTCCTGGCAACTTCCGCTAGGGTCGGGTGATATCTGCCACTCGGACTTGTGAAGTTTACTCCTCCTGCATTTTCATTGTTATTATTACCCGATGTGGCTGTGGATGAAGCATAATTTCTGGAGTGAGATTTCGGGAGAAACGGGTTGTCGTGAGAATATCTCTTTTTATAACTAAACCAAGGTATAAGTTTATCATTTGAATGAGAGCTTGGAGAAGGTCTGTAGGGGCGGGTGGTGTCCGTTTGTTGACCAGTTGACACAAATGCAGAGTCTGAAGTAAAGGTGCTGGGCCCTTCCATTGATGAAGACCAGAGCATTTGATTATTACCACAGATGACAGATGTGGAAGCATCTACAGTGACCGAGGTCGGTGCAGAGTCTTCTTCCATACTTGTAATAGTGCGTTCATTCCAGTGAACACAATGTCGCTTCCTGGATGGACCGGGACTTGTGGAACTGTTGTGGCGAAGAAATAACTTTTCTCGAATAATATCTCCAATGCTGTTGTTCAAAGGTTCAAGAGAAGCATCTTTGTCATTGGCATTATCAGTAGTGGTCTCAACGTTCCTCTCAAAGATTTTCTTCCCAAAAATGTGGTGAGCTGGGGAAGGCATACGAAACGGTGGTAGTAGCTCGTTTACCCTTTCCGCATAGTCGTGATGCAGTAGGTGGTAATTGTTACTGGAAAAAAAAGGGGGGAGGAGGATGGTGTTAAACTCATTTTTGTTTATTTGTGTATGACCACAGACTATTAGCAGCTTAGTCAAACTTAATTCTAGAACACAATAACCAATTTGGATCAAATCATCAATTTACCATATCACAAATCTAAAGGGAGGAAACCTTATTTCTTTGATGATTTTAAGCTCCCACTGGGAATCAAACCTTAGACACTTAATTCAGTAGAATGACACACTACCAATCAGGCTTGGGTGACAAGTTTTTGTTTTATTTTAGAATATAAATGGCTTAGTAGTACTAATACAAATTTGTAGTTACTCTGAATTTTCCCAACTGGTGTTGAGTACAGTGACAACAGGCGATGGTTTGTTATTGTTTGAAGATGAGGTTCCCGCAAATAAGTCTGGTCTGTTGTAAACTTGGCGATAACTGTGATCTGGTGATGAATCAGAATCTATACAAAACCAATATAATGTTTGAGATTATCAAAATATACATTTAAAAACACTCCCCTAAAGGGTCATTCATCAGTATTAAATCACCCAATCACATATCAATTGGTTGCTTGACCATTGAAAAAAAATATTGCCAGGTGTTTTTTCTTTTGAGTATATATACTTCAAAATGAAAACTAGATTTTATTTTTGCTATCTTCCATTTTAAAGTGGTGGCCATTTTTATAAATAAAAAAAACAAGACAAGCCACTTTTTACTTTTCATTTTTAGCACATAATAAAACCAGTAAAAACTAAAAATAAGAATATACATATTCTGAGCACAAAAGAAGCTATTGTAGGCGCATACAATTTTTGTTTACACATTTTTATCCTTTGTTCCCATAGTTACAAATGGCTAAGGTTTAAGCCTCAAATTTTATTTATATTTTGCACCAAAAAAAATAATTATAACTATAAAAGATAAAAGGAAGGAAAAGTTGATTTTGTGTGTGTATTTGAACCGTAGCCTGGAAATACTTGGGTACAGATTTATCCAGTTTCAGGTCTAGAGTTCCACAATTCTTCTACAAAACCTTTTGTAAAATATGTGATATCATGTTTAGAGGCCCTATTATGGGAAAGATGGTGAAAATGGGAAGTTTGAAACAGTGAAATATGAGTCGGTATTCTATTGCATAATTCTGGTGTTCAGCCCCATCTTTAGCCATTTGGCCGAGGAATTGAGACACTATGATCATTGAAATTAAATAATTTTACCATTGATTGTACTAAGATGCAGGATAAGCAAACGCTTGTATGATTAATTGTACATGACTAGAAAAGCTATAAGTGAAGAATGATCCTGAGCTCGGGACGATTTTGGGCCGGCTCAGTGGTAGAGCGTTGGTGCAGTGAGCCAAAGATTCCAGGTACAATTCCCGTATCCAGATGTCAGTGTTAAATGTATGAATTACTAAGTTTAAAAAAATATGTAAAAAAAAAATAGTAGGCTAAGACTTGCCAGAGGATCCATCCATAGTGGTATAATCAGAGTCAGCTAATGATTCTAGTATGCGACTCCATTTACTGCTTTTATGTCGTGTAGGTCGTTCTGGTCGCTCCATAAATACATAGAGCGTACAGCTTACTTAAGAAAAATAACACCTGAAACAAAGCTAAGCGATCAAATATTTTGTTTCTAGCACTACTAAAACAAATCCCAAATGTAGCATTATTGGCTACTTTTACACTCTTTAGTAATAATATACAACTGTGATATACAATTAAAGTAGACTGCTCCTCTGTGTAATGCAATCTGTTAAACAGTGGATTTGAATATACCACAGGTCTTTAATTCCCCCCCCATACCTTTGAATGGAATTAGAATAGGAGCCGTCGGTGACCTGGCGGTCTAGGGGTAAGGTGTCAGACTTCTGTGCTGACGGTCGGGGTTCAATCCTCGGTCCCTTCCTTCACCTCTGACAAGACATCTTGTGAATGTGGGGAGTGTCAGGCCTCCACCGTGGTTCAGATTCCACGTTAAACTGTAGGTCCTCCATTTCATTTCACAATCACCCTACCATTACACATTAGCGTAAGTGCGTATAACCCGAACAGGTAGTAAGACGCGGTTCTAATAATAATAATAATAAGAAGAATAGGAGCCAGTCAAGGTTAAAACAGATAAGTAAGCACTACAAGGCTTAAAGACTGATTCGATGGTTAGAGGTACAATGGGATTTTGAACAAGTAAAGGTTATGAAGTTTTGCTAAAAATATTTAAACATTCCCTCAACATTAACTTTTAAATGCTGCCCTGCCCCACGATTGGAGAATAATAATGAAGGGTTTATTTGGATAAGGGCTCATCTATTTACTTTTTCTTCAGAAATTTTGTTTTTGATGAGAATGTTCCCTTTTAAATAAAGGCGCCTGTTCTTACAAGTTATGAGAAAAATATATAGCACAATAGATGTGTACCCTTACCCAAAACATTATGTACGTCTTACTTATGGATAACGACCAATGTGCAGTCAGTTGAGCCTCTAGAAACACAGTTTTTCTAAATATTTATCTGGATAAGGACTCATGTATGTGGTGGGCCCTTATCCAAATATAGTTGTATATTCGACTATGGATATGAACTCATCTATTCAATATAAGCTCTTTACCAAAAATATATTTTATTGGCTTAGGCTATATGCTAGTGTTGAGCCTTTATCCAATAATCAAAGTTTACTAAGTGTATTGTTAAGTCCTAATGTATTTAACAACCAAAGATTAATAATTATTTTTTCGCTATTCCATTTTCTATACAGAAGATACTATTTCTTTCCAAAAGTTAAGTTCGTTTCTTACTGAGAAATCCACAAGTGATAAACTTATCATCAATTGTTCCCATTAGGTTCATAAAAAAACAGTTTGACTTTGAATATTATTATTATTATTATTAGCACCGCGTCTTACTACCCGTTCGGGTTATACGCACTTACACTAATGTGTAATTAATTGTAAGTTGATTGTGAGATGAAATGGAGAAACTACAGTTTAACATGGGATCCGAACCACGGTGGAAGCCTGGCATTCCACACATTCACAAGTTAGACTTTGAATACTCCCACAAAAAAAAAGGTGAAGAGTGGTGTGCAGTAGAAGTTAACCAAAATACTTCTCTGAGCAGAGCAACATGACCAAAATTAGATAATTTGAGTCAAGGACAGCCACTAAAATACAATGGCAAAAGACCAATTGAAATGGCTAGTGATATAAAAAAAAAGTGTTAAAAGTACATTACTCCAGTGCCCTACAATTTTTATAACTGCTTGTTGTCATTATAGGATGTTGACGAATGTGATTTCAGCGGAAAAAACAATGAGAAAAGTAGGAATGTAAAAATTTTAGATTAACTCTTTTGTGTTTGGCTCAAAGAATAGAGTGAAACCCACACCAGTGGTCAGGTGGTTTAGGGTGTCACTCCCAAAATCAATTGGACTACCTGCGACCATCATTGTCAGTCTAGTCTACTGCAAGAGTAGCACATTAGAACATGTGGCCACCGAAATGTGTTGCTGCAAACTGTATTAGTTCATCCCTTTCATATGATATTATAGAATATGAAGTTGATATATGCCCTTAGCTCAAAATCCAAATGACTTATAGATGAAGCATTCAATGTTCAAAAATATGCCAGGGAAGACCAAATTAAATAGCTTATAGAGGCATCAGTCAGGAAAAAAATCAGGCAAAGAGCATTCTAATTAGCTTAAAGGGTCATCCAAACTTCAAAAATTTCTAGGGGAGGACCACTCCAAATAGCTTGGTTTTGAAGAATTTTAACACAAGGACCACTCCAAATAGTTTCTGAAATCAATCAATATTCAAATATTTGATGGTAGAAGACCACTTCAAATATCTTATTGAAACATCTAATTTTCAAAAAATGTCCATAAGAGAATCATTAATAATAGCTTCCAAGAAGAGCTCATTTTAAAAATAAGAAGGGGAGGGGAGAGTGGGTGGGTGTGGAAGGAAAGTTCAAAAAAACATTTTTTTGCATGGCCTTGCCTACACAAATAAGGTTCAGCTGCTACTGGATTGATAGCTGTAAATAATATAGACAATAGAAAACTAACATTATGGTTTTCTTTCTTGTAAGAGTTTGTGGTGGCTTCCCACCTTAGATCCAGCACTGTACATAAACCTACAGTATGTAGGCCTATTAAACTTTGTTTCATCAATCACTTTGGCTGTAATCTATTTGTGTTTGCGATCACAATAGGCTAGTGTAATATTAAAAGATCACTATTTTAGAAGATGATTTCGAGTAATCAGTTATAGAGCGGTTATAGTCCACATTGCAACTGGTGAGCAGTGTATATATTGTCAAGGAGTGTAGTCCAATGTGTCCCTATGTATGTCTTGGAAACATAAGGTGGTGGGAGTTTTGCAAGTTTCCAAAATGAAAAGTTTGGACGACTTTATTATATTACCATGACTTAAAAATATTAGAAAATAATAGAGATAGATGGATAGTAGGATACAAAGTTAAAATATATATATATATATATATAAAGTTTCAGGAGGCATGAGTAATAAACTTCAACCTCATCTAGACCAGTTTGCCAGTGACTTCAGAATTTAAATCCTTCCACAGGGCATTACATTAGAAGAATGTAAATGATTTTGTAAAGCAAAGCTATTAAGTTGTCATTCTTGTCCAAGGGGACTGGGTGTTGTGTTGGTTCTAAAATTAAGTTAGTTTCTAAGCTGTGTGCTGGTCTTTACTTGTATTCCAAACAAAAATCAAGGTATACTTAATTCACGGTAGGAGTTTACCTCTGAAAGGTCTTTTTTCTTACCAATATCCTACTATATAATAGATTTCTGGTAGGGAAAAAAGTCCTTTCATAGGTAAACTCCTACCGTGAACGAACTTTATAGTAATACACTCCAAGCAATATTAAAGTTCCACCACCTCTAAAAATGATTCCCAAATAAACTTTTTTACTAAAAATTCTCTACTCAATTCCCCAAAATAAATTTGTTAACAGATTGTAAAACATGTAAAGCTGAAAGTTAAATAGTCAACTCTTACAGTAATCTTTAGCATGCTATTTAGCTCTGCATCAGAACTCCATCTAATATCATACTGGTGCTATTGATAAAATACAAATTTTAGTCATAATATAGACCTACTTAATTATTAAATGACAAACGCTCAGAGACAAGTTTAAATCAATTCACCCATTTCGAACAAAAAGTTTAAATTTTGTGGAAACTTGTCTAATTAAGTCACCAAAGAATAACTTGAGGCTTATTCTATATATAGTAAAAACTTGTTAAATCGACTCATCAATTTACAATAATTTATCTAAATAATCTACGTCACTAATTTCAGAAAAAAATAATTTAAAGCCAGCCAGCCTTCACAATAATAAAACAATAATAAAACAAGAAAAAAAAACAAATTATATTTATACCTCAAAAGTTAAGTCTATCATGTAAACTCTTAGCACAAACTGAAATACAATATGCTATAATCCTATTAATGCCAAACAAGTGTCTTGAAACATGTTATTTTAACAATAAGCAATTTAAGCCTTCTTTTAAAACCGAAGACATTTTGATTACACATTAGAATTTAAGAATGACCTACAACTATAAGATCAAAATAGTGCTTTAGATCAGACCATGACGATAATTTTTTTTAAATAGTTCTGAAAGTAATCACGTATATTTATAGATAGATATTTTACATTTTTTTTTTTGGTTCATGCTTGCGGCTTAAAAATTTATAGAATACATTGTCAAAATTGTACACTTTTTTAATCAAAGAAAAGATTGTCTGTTAAAACAAATATGATATTAATGTAAAAGATGCATCAGCATTATGAACTAAAATTCTTAATATTATTAGGTGGTACCTACTACATAAAAGCTTACCAGTATCGAGTACCATAATGAAAGGTATGCGCCCCCTCTAAGAAATGATTTAACATCTACATCAATATTTATTGCTAGTACCTAAATACTACATTCTTGCTTTCATACTTTTAATTAATTACCTTCAGTTTATCCTTAGCTTGCTTTATTTGTGATGTAAGATCTCCTTTTGTTGGGATCCTTGGGTCGGTAGAGATGGGTATTGTGAGGTTTATTTTCATCATTCCCAAGTTATGCAAGTTTAGGTTGGTGCTCTATTTGGTAACTTGAGTTGACATATCGGGGAGCCACCCAACCTTTGAGCCACCACTGAATGTAGCAAGCTTACCTTCTATTATTTTACTATGATAATATAGCTTATAAAATAAGGTAATTGTGTGATCCTACAAATTAAGACTTCTAACCTTCAGGGTGAATAGATAATAATAGTATGTGCATAGTTGAACCGATAAACTAAAGTAAATGATCCAAAATATCAGAAACAGAGACTATGACTATGAAATAATATCAGTCAGAAAGATACATCGAAAATGGGAAAGAATATCAATCGAGCTACTACTAACTATTTCTATAAAATACAAATGAAATGATAAAGTCCACTATACGGTCTTGTAGTAAATATTTTATTTCTTTCAAACATACATTTGTGGCACAGATTTTCAGGGTGAATAGATAATAATAGTATATGCATAGTTGAACCGATAAACTAAAGTAAATGATCCAAAATATCAGAAACAGAGACTATGACTATGAAATAATATCAGTCAGAAAGATACATCGAAAATGTGAAAGAATATCAATCGAGCTACTACTAACTACTTCTATAAAATACAAATGAAATGATAAAGTCCACTATACGGTCTTGTAGTAAATATTTTATTTCTTTCAAACATACATTTGTGACACAGATTTTGTTATTTCTCACAGAATAATAATAATATATTTATTGATTCATAAATATTTATTCAAGAAATTAATATATATTTTATGTTTACGAATTTACAATTAACTAAATTCAATCATGGTACGTTGATGTAATTATGTAAGCCCAGTATCAACTATTAATTAAGCTGCTCAAAATATGAAATAGACAAGCAGGACAATTTTTACTATACCCTTAGCCAATAAAGTTTTTATACGTATACAATATGGAAACCCCAACCCCCTTCCTACATTCTTTGTGACAAGTCACAGTCACAATTAGTTATACATTATAAGTTACAAATATTTTATAATCATGCGTCCTCAAAATTAAAATGTTGAAGTTAAGCCCATCATTCTGGAAAAATTTATTCTTATTAGTACCTATCCCGTCCGCCTTGAATAACATTGAGAAAATCCTACAGCATGGCTGATAGCGTTGTCTCATTTTATTTTTAAAAGCTCATTGATCATCATACATACATTTCGTCTAGGCTCGCAAACACAAAGGAAATCTTAGGAAATTTCCAGAGATGGCTGAATATCACAACAATTGAATAATGAAACTCTACATTAAATTTCAAAATGACGGAGGACGGAGACGAAAAGGAAACAATTTGTGATTCTGCGGTAATTACTTATCTTAACTATTTTCAATATTTGTTTAAGTCTTTTCGATCCATTTTTAAATGAGCAGAACCCTAATGCTAATTTATTTAATTAATTAAATAATTAAACAAATATCTGACTTTTGATAGAACACTTGATTTTATTAGTTTTGTTAATACAATAAATCATACTAAGTTTAATTACGCGTATCATACACATTATTTAAGTTAAAACGTTTTTGTCTTTTAACTTTACACTTGATATAATCATTTACATATTGAGGTTATGTTATGTTTGTTTATTTTATGGCCATTTAGCTATAAAATTATTTACAGAGTTAAAAAAAATTTGGAGAGACTATAATTATTGTTACTGAATATACATTTTGATTTGTCAATACCAACACATAATTTAACTCACAAGGTTAACATGGTAAACTCATAACACTAGTTTATCATAGTAGTTAGACCTACACCATACCCAACACAAAACATATGATCTCATAATAAGTATGAATATATCAAGGAGAAAAATAGTAAAAATATATCTAAAAAGAAATAAAATATAAAATAACCAAGATTCAAAACTAAAGTTGACTTATGTTATGGTAATTTCAGAATAACAATTATTCTGTCAAACCTCAGTGCTTTCGTTAACCGACAGTAATAATATATCCTCTGCCAAAGCTATTGAAAAGGGTTAACTGGCAAATATTTCAAATTTAAAAATATGTCAGTTTATATATATGCCTGGAAGGCATTGATAGTTTAAATTAAGAAAAAATCATGGCAGATTTGCCTAAAACCCTCAAATCAGAAAACAAAAATGTATCTTATACTGCATAGCACAACTGCCCCTCTGTGTGATCACACAAATATGATTTGCGCCTTAAAAACCTGTTGAACGTTAATAAAGTTGTATGTTTTTCACTCTTATTTCAATAGTGTACTTTTATATTTCTTAAAAAACTTTATTTTTAATACCACTTTTTACTTTGCCACTTAGATGAAAATCACATTGACACAAACGGCAACTTTTTAATACACAGGTGTATTAATCACAACTTGTGAATGTGGAGAATGCTAGGCCTCCAATGTGGTTCATTTCCCATGTTAAACTGTAGGTCCTTCATTTAGTCTCACAATCACCCTACCATTACATATTAGCGTAGTGTGTATAACCCAAACATGTAAGGAAGACGTGGTGCTAGTAATATAATAATTTAATACATAGCTATGGTAAATTATTCAACTGGTCTACTTTTAACTATCAACTACACTTTGTCATGATCAATATCCCACATAGAAATTACCTTTTCAATTATAATAATCATCATAGATAATAAAAAAGCACTAAATTTCAGTCTTATTTGACAGATTTGTTATAGCGTGGTCAATGGAGGCTGTGATTTATGAATTAAATTCTATGGTTTTTTTCCTATTTCTGTTAAAATTATCTTATTTGTAGTATAAACTAGTCACAAGAGCATCGTAATATGATAGAAAATTAGTGTTATCACATATTTAGAGCCTGTCAGAAAAATATGTTGTACAGGGTGTCTACCATTCGGGAAAATCAGGGAAAACGAGAATTAACCGGGAATTTGAAGTGATCGGAAAAAAACGGGAATTAGTCAGGAATTTGATAAATTACAACAAAAATCCAGGAAAATGTTGTTTTACTCAAAATATGAAATATAATGATCATTAAATCAGTAAATAATATTTTTGTTCAAACTAGTTTTTGTTTGTTTGTAGTTGAGTAATATATTTTATAATTCCTAGTAAACAATGTTAATAAATATTTCAAAAACATGTTTATTTAAATTTTAAAACTTATTATTAATAAAAAATATTAGTAGAAAAGTGAGGTGGGAGGGGGGAAGTTAGAAGGATGTGGCATACCTTTTAGTTGGGAATTTCAGGAAATGATCAGGGGAAATTAGGGAAAAAGTCGGGAATTTCATTGGTCAAGTTGAGTAGACACCATGGCTGTAGGATTATGTGTTTTAAAAAACTCATAAAGCTTACATCCTCAATAAACCAGACTGTGATGATGGGGAGACTGTGGTTCAATCTTGGTCGGGGGTATTGAGGGTGTTTTCAACCTAAATAACTTCCCACTCTTCACACAAATGCAGTTACACTTGCTTTAAATTCAACCCTCCTCATCCCTAACCCACTAGCATAATTATTATGTAAGTGTGTAACCTGAATGGAAAGTAAGGTGCGTAAGTGAAAAAAGAAAGTTAATATCTGAAGCACAGGTTCTTTATACTGAAATAGCTAAGGCACAAAATGTTCAACTGAGCTGTAAATATAAATCAAATAAGTGTTCAGTATTTATCAGATATATATAAGATATATCACACAAAAACAAGAAAAAATAAAACTACGGCCTATAAAAAAGATGCTTAATCATAATTTCGGTGAAACTAAGGTTGCAAGTGTGCCCCATTTAAAGTACCGCAGAACTGATTATCCAGATCTTAATCTTTAACATATTAACTACACATTTTGTTTTGTATTCCCCAGGCTTCATTAATTGAAGGATGCCGTCTTCCAGTTCGTATGGCAGGTGGAGACGACTGGCGTAAGTTTAAATTCCCATTACGGTACATAAATATGCATTTTGAAATTTTATTCCTCTCTTAAACTTAACATGAATAGGCCTCTACATAGTCCTTTAGGGCATGTTGAATATATTTTAAACATATGCAAAAAGTATAGTCTTCATTCTACAAGAGTTTGTTTCACTTATAACTTAAAATTAATCTATAGAATAACAAAGATGAAATTAAGTTATGCTATAAAACGCATCTATGAGTCGAAAAACAAATTCCCACATTTAGCGTTAAAAACCTAAACATAATTTAACTCTTTCTTACAGCTCTTGCAGAAATAATCAGTGTCAAGGATATAAGAGGGACGAGATGTTATTATGTCCACTACGTAGACTGTGAGTGGATATTATTTTATTAATTGCACTTAAAAACTAATAATTCTTCAACACAAGTAATAAATTGATACTCTCCAAGATCATTTGTTTATTTAAAATATTTATAGTATTTTCTCTTAAACTAAGCATCTAAAAGTATGGTGTTGTCTTGTTAAAGAATATGTAATATTAATTAAATATCTGGTATACCTACTATTGTTTTAAACTTTGTAACGCTTATTAATCAAATTTTTAATGTAAACCAATTTTACTAAATCTAAGTTTTTTTTTCATATCCACATGAAATATATAATAATCACCACGCAGGATCCTTTGACTTGTTTGTGACGGTTGTTATATTTCACAGTCAACAAGCGACTAGACGAATGGGTGACAGAGGAGCGCTTGGACACTCGCAAGGTGCAGTTCCCTCGCCGAGATGGATCATCGCAAGGGACAGGGATGAGTACGCCCAAGAAGATAGGTATGGGTGGAAGTGGCACCAATGGTCCGTCTCGTCCGGGTTCCCCTGTTGGCGGAGAACTGGTGAACGGCAGTGCTGTGCTGGCTGCCGCCTTGCAGAAGAAGATGTCCCGCAAAAGGAAAGGGCCTTCTTTGGAGAAGGAAGTGAGCACACCAATTTTTGTATACTCTTTTTGACTGTGCCTCTTACCCGCTTGGACTATCTGCGTTGAACAAACCCAATCGAGTAGGGATGAAAATAGTATAATTAAGGGGATATGAATTTGCATATATATGTGTTTAAGGAGAGTGAGGTAACCATTAAGGGGAAACCACCTTAATACAGCCAGATGAAATTCAAACTTCGACCTTGTTAACATCAAATTATTCATCGACGCAGGCTTCATTAATTCTAAACCACAGCAAAACATTTTTCTGTTAAGAGCATATTTACATGGTAGTGCACATTGTGAGCTTTGGACCTTGACTTCCTGACCAGCAGTTACGAAGTGTTGCTGTGAATGATGTACAGGACTCCCAGGAACCTCCGTGTCCCCGCAGCACAGGAAGTATGATGGACCACCACGATGATGTGCTAACACGCATGAAGAATGTCGAGATGATTGAGCTTGGAAAGCATCGGATCAGGCCGTGGTACTTCTCGCCATACCCTCAGGTTAGTTGGCAACCGAGATATGGCAGTCGGAAACCTTGGAGAATCAAGTTGGATTCTAGCTTTAACTACTCCACAATTTATTGTGTTAAACTAGCAACTATCAAAATAATTAGATTCATCTCTGGCTAGACTTGAACAATATCGGTGACTTATATTTCACTCTCAAGCTGTAGTTATTTTAACAATTTTAGAGAGGGCATAAATGCCTTCTTTTTTTTTAACTTGAACAAGCTTATTAATTTTTTCGTGTTTAAAGAGAAATTACCATAGGCCCTACTCAATCATTAACATTTACCAAATAATTTTTCCGAAGACCATATAAAGAACCAGAAACTGTAGTCCAAAAATGCTTGAAAACTTTTAAAATATATTCCATTTACATCTTTCTTTCTTAACCCTGTCAGAGTTACGAGCCAATCTGATCGTCTTTTCGTATTTGCGTTTTAGCTTTGCCCTATAGATGAGGTAGGAGTGTATTATTTTACTAGAACTAGAAGATTTCTCCCTTGAAAGTATATAATCAGGTCATCCCCGGCGGTCTTTGAGTAAAGTGATTGATCACCTCAAGACTCAATGTTCCTGGGCTCAAATCCAGGCGGGTTCGATGGATTTTTCTTGAGCATAAAAAATCCATAGCACAACTTCCTTCGGAGGGAAGTAATGCTGCTGGTCCCATGTCAATTTTGGCATGTAAAAAAAACCCTGTAAAGTCTGTGAAAATACCTTTTGTAGAAAAATTGGTAGGAACCTTTGCTCTATCTCATAGAAATTATCGTTTGCTGATAGAATCAGTCGGTTCAAAAAGTGCACATTGAATACCTCAAATAAAGAATTTAAAAAACGGGGTACACAAATAAAAAATGATAAAATAATCCGAAGAATAACTTTAAAGTCATCAATTTGGTGATTTTACTTATATAACCTTGCAAAAATTATGAAATAACCTAATGAATCTTAGCACACTATACAGGCGTGGCACTAAAAGGCACTAAGTAAAGAAGCAGTGCAAATGCACCTCTCAACTATTCAACCATTTTAAAGCTAAGGTTAACAAAGGCCAGCACTCAATAATAGTGCTTTACACTTTTAGGTCATCCACCCTAGTAGAGGGCTGTGGTATCTGACAGCAAACTTTGGCTGCAAGTCACTACTCTCAACCTTTTTGGAAATAGTTACCAAACCCTTCCTTCACCTCTGACAAGACATCTTGTGAATGTGGGGAATGCCAGGCCTCCACCGTGGTTCGGATTCCACGTTAAACTGTAGGTCCTCCATTTCATATTGCAATCACCCTACCATTACACATTAGCGTAAGTGCGTATAACCCGAACAGGTAGTAAGACGCGGTGCTAATAATAATAATACTATAATATCAGTAAAAAGTGTTATCAAATGAGTCTAATAATATTTCCTTAAGTATTACTGAATAAGTGACGTTTTTGTAACTTAATTGGAAGAATAAAATATATTAATAAAATAAAATGTATGTTTTTTTTGTTTCATGGTTGTGGCAACAAGAGATATTGTAGTACATTAAATAATAAATTAAAAATTATTATATTCACACATGTATCATGTTAAAACTAGGCACTGGAATAAATGTTTTCTAAAACCTAAATAAATAGCCATACAAAATAAAAGTTGCAAAATAAAACATTTTTTAATTTTTTAAACAGCACATGAACATAACTGACAAGATAGTTTGTATGACATCCTCAACCACCCTTGTTTCGACTGTTTTGCCATCTTGATTATAGAAGAGCACGCCACATTTTATAAGAGTTTATTTGAAAATAATTTTTTTAAGTAAACCCCAGATGCCACTTCCACCAAAAAATAAAATTACAAATGTTTATTTTCATAAGTTTGTGTTTCAATAATGTTTTACGGTTAGTGATTAAAAACAAATTGCTTGTTTGTGTGAATGTTTTGCTTGCCAAAAGTAACAACAAATCAACAAATGATTTTGCAAATCACATAATTATATATACTATTGTTGAAATAAACCATTCACAACAAAGGCTTATGTTATCTGTAGTGTACCGGCCTCCTCGAGTTGGTCAATTTACTGCCTTTGAGACTGCCTTGACTGAACACTCATACAAATATGAACATATAATTGTAATGGGTGATTTTAACGTGGACTTACTTGGTAGCAACAATGAAACCTAGCAATTACTGACTTTATTTTTTTCATACAATATGACACCATGTCACTTAGATGCATACCGCAACCTCACATATGTGGATTGATCATATATACAATATTCTTAAAAGAGAAAACCTCCCTTATGAGTTCCGATATATATATATTCTTCAAATTCTAATAAAGGGATCTCTTCTGGACAAAATGCGGTCCCCGAAATTCTGTGTCATGATCTTGTTTACCTATCATCCTCAATGTGTATGGCTAAAATCGTACCTAAGGTCATCACATATCGTGACATTAAATCCATTGATACAGACAAAATGAATGCTAACACTCAATCCATGCCCTGGTACTTGGTCATTGCTAAATTGAACATTGATGACAGGTTACATATTTTTAATAATACGATCCTTGACTTGTATGATAAACTTGCACCAGTAAAAACTTGATGGGTTAGTAGATCACCTATGCCTTGGATGACTGAAGACATTAGGTTATTGATAAGGAGATGCGAAATTGAAACGAGAATATAAAATCAAGCCACTTATAAGCAACATAAATTTTGAGGAGTATAAACGTCTGCATAATAAATGTACCCAGGCCATTAGGAAAGCTAAACTGGACTTTTCACTCCCAAATACTAGCCCAGCACCCAAAAAACTATGGAGAGAGCTGTGGAGGATGGGAGTGGGACATACACTACCCAAAAGCACTCACATGCACATCAGTCCCAATAAACTCAATGAAGAGCATATTCACATTCCTAATTTAACTAACAAGATAGCTAGAATACAAACTATAAACAACATTTATGCCTCCAATGCAAGTAGCTATAATAATTACCTAGGTATACTTCCATTCCTTTCTAAGACACTAGAATTTCTAGTGCACCAACAAATTTACCGACACATTAACAAACACAATTTGTTAACTTCCTATCAATCAGGATTCAGATCACATCATAGTACATGTACCGCGTTGATATATGTCACAGACGGCATTAGACTAGCCATGGATAAGGGCGAGTTAACACTTCTTATATTAGATTTTTCAAAAGCTTTTAATACTGTGAATTTTAATATTTTATTAGTAAAATTGCATTTATTATTTAATTTCTCTTCAGGCAGTAGACAATGGATGAGATCATATTTGCATGGTCGCCAGCAAAGTATTATGATAGACAACACATTCTCACCATGGCACCCAGTTGAGGCTGGTGTTCCACAGGGCTCAGTTTTGGGGCCATTGCTTTTTTCTCTATATGTGAACGATATCACTTCTTCAAAGTCATACTGTAAATATAATATGTATGCAGACGACCTTCAAATATATATTTCCACTGATTGTTCTTCAATAAATGCTTGGTCTGAAAAAAATTGACCTAATTGAACCCTGATAAAACTCAAGCCATTCTTATAGGAACAAGCAGACTACCACTGAATGTTGACTGTTCCCTGCTGACTAACATACGTTTAGGAGTAGCCACAGTATAACTGACAACAATGACTAAAAACCTTGGTGGGATTATTGATGAAAATATTAATTAGACAGATCAGGTAACTTTGATTTGCAAGAAAGTGTATATTTGCTTGCATTCACTGAGAAGGCTAAAGAATTTTCTCCCAGAAAATGTACTAATTATCCTTATCCAGAGCTTAATAATGCCACACTTTTGACTACTGTGATGTAGTATACAATGACTTAAGAGACAATCTAGCAGAACGACTACAACACACATGTGCTCAATACATATTTAACTTAAAACGGCATGACCATATTTCTAAGTATTTTAATAAACAGGGTTGGTTAAGAATAAATCAAAGGCAAAGGCTACATTTATTAGTATTGCTTCACAAAATATTATCAACATCTCAGCCTCAATACTTATCCTCACCGTTCCTATTTCTGAAAGATAAACACAGCCGAACTACTAGATCACAATTCACTCTACATATGTATAGTCCCATACATAGATCTCAAACATATGCTTGTTCTTTTACTGTCCTGGCGTCACAGGCTTGGAACAAACTAGATAACTCAACTCATTATCTAACATCTAGACTTACCTTCAAGTGTGCGGTTAAGCAATTTATCTTGTCTAACAAGCTAAACTGAGTTCTTGAAACTACTTAAGCTTTAAATAAGTGCATGAATGAGTATGCGATTGTTTTCTACTTATTTGAATATTTCTTTATTAAATTGTATTTCAATAAATGAAATAGTGTATGTTGTATTCAACACTGGTTAAGTGGTTAACTTTGCCAGATAAATAAAGGTTATTATTATTTTTATTATTATTATTATTATATATGAAATTTTTTTATACCCATAATTCTGTGGTAATTGACTTATTAAACATTTTTTATAACCATTTATGTTTCAGGAAATGGTTCATTTACCATGTATTTATATATGTGAATTCTGTCTCAAATATCGAAAGAGTAGAAAGTGTTTGGAGAGACATTTGGTAAGTTTTAATATTTGATTTATAATATACCATTGCATATTAAGTTATTTATTTCATTATTTATTATATTTTACATTTATGTATGTAAAATGTTTAAATAAATGCTTGGAAAACAAACCTTTTTCTTATATATGTAAATCGCAATACCATTGAGACACCAGACTTAGAATGTGATTTATTTATTTTAATTAATTTGTGAATTCTTAAAACAAAATCAATTTTTTTTTCCAGGTAAAATGCAACTTACGACATCCACCTGGAAATGAAATTTATCGAAAAGGCAGCATTTCATTTTTTGAAATTGACGGCCGTAAGAACAAAGTGTATGCTCAAAATCTTTGTTTGCTAGCAAAGTTATTTCTTGACCACAAGACACTCTACTACGATACAGATCCATTCCTATTTTACGTAATGACTGATTTTGACATTAGAGGATATCACATAGTCGGCTATTTTTCGAAAGAAAAAGAGTCGACGGAAGACTATAATGTAGCGTGTATTCTTACCATGCCACCTTATCAGCGGAAAGGATATGGGAAACTACTTATAGAATTCAGTAAGTAATAATGTCTGTGTTAAGCTATTTGTTGATGGTGAGTTTGTATTAAGCCTAACAGAAAGTGTTAAAGTGATAGGAGAAGACAGGAAAAACGTAAAGCCAGAAGAATGGTAGAAGGATAAAAGAAGAGGGAAGCATTTTACAAAAACTGACCCAGACCAAAAGCTGGAAACGGTTGATGGTATTTTTTAGCACTGCAACTCACTACCTGATAGGGTTATACGCTAATACCATTTTTAAGGTTAAGTAATTAATGTATGGGGCTGAAATTTAGTATAACAAGACATTTTATACGAGGTATACAGAATGAAATAGTAGTAATATTAATATTATAAATATTTCAATGAAATACTAATATTATTAATATATTTTATCTTTTATAATATATATCAAATATATATTAACTTTTATAATATATGCTAATAAAATTTAATTTAATTGAAATAATACTAATATTAATAATCCTAATATTATAAATCTGTATATGAAATTTTTATAGTATAAATATAATTAAGATGATCATTATTTATAGCTTACATTATTACACGTTTATTAAAATTGTGCTATAAAATTTTGATGATTGAATGAGCTTAAGGGCTGAAATAACTCTGGTATCAGCCATATTCTGCGCTAAAAGAGTGATTTAATGTATGATTTAAAATGATCTTTTAAAATGTATAGCTTGAAATAATCCCTCGTCCATTTTTCCTTTTCTATTTTTATATTTGTGGACATTTACTGATTCCTACACCTTTCCATTTCATTAGCTTGTATATCTAAGTACCCTGAAAGGTATCTTTCTTACCTTGACATATTACACAATGGCCCATAGTGAAACTACAAGATGTAAGCTTGCCACCTTTCAGGGCATCTTGGAAAAGTGTTAAAACTGGATATGGGCTCTCGAAATCTCAAGGACATTTGAGATTCAAGGATTCAAGACTCAAATCCTTTAAAAAAATGCTTTTGACAAGAAAAGTTTGCTTTAGAGCTCTAATACTTTAGGTGTTTTGGAACCAATTATAAATATAGGATGAACTTAACAACCAAGCCCAGACCAGTAATTTAACACTTACCTGAATGTATAAATGTTATAAGGAATGTATAAGAAATAATGTTGACATTTATTTAATATTTGTATTTTATATTATTTTATTATATTTATAATTCATCTTATGCTCATAATTTTTTCCAAGATTTGGATTCGGATTTGGGATTCAAAGATAATTTGGCGATTCAGATTCGAGATTTGAATTCATAAAATAGTGGATTCAAACAAAGAAACATAATATTTTATAGATTACTCATTTCATGAACTATCTTCAGTCTTTTGTTTTCTACTTATGAATAAGATTATATTAAGTGATAGTTTTTCAAATTTTTTGATTTAATTTTGTTATGTTTTTACTAGTATTTCTTATTTCTCTATTTTATTGTGTTGTAAAAGTGCCCTGCTTGGATATTTTAAGTGCTTTAAAATAGTGCACTTCCTAAATAAAACAAGTTTTTCTTTATTTTTCAGGCTACGAACTTTCTAAATTTGAAGGCAAAACGGGCTCGCCAGAAAAACCCCTTTCTGATCTTGGTTGGCTCTCGTATAGAAGTTATTGGGCCCAAACTATCCTCGATTTTCTGATCAATGCGAAACCAACCGGGGAAAACGAGAAACCACAAGTTACGATAAAGTAAGTTGATTAGTTCCATCGATACAATTTATCAGATATTTTTGACAATGAGGTGGTCCATACAATAGTGGATATTGACAAAAATAAGGAAAGATAAACTAATTAAGTGAGGAGAGACCATCTGGGAAAGAGGAAAAAATGGGGGGCGAATCCCATGTACAAATGTGTCATTGTCTTCCTTTCTTATGGTTTCTAGTAGTCACACACCTAGCCATATCTTGAGCTAGATCTATCGAGTCCACCTCATTACACCTTGTATCTTTCAGCTCCATTCCTCCCATCTGTCTAGATCTTCACATTGGATGTACCAGCCAATACCCTGAACATGGTTCTAGAATTTCCCATTCACGATGCATGTCCTTCCCACTGTAATCTACGATACTTGATTGGCCTAGCAATGTCTTGTGATGATTACAGGGTATGTAACTCATCGTGTAATCTCCTACAATTTTGGACCAAATATTTTCCTAAGCCCCTTGTTTTCAAACACCCTAATTTTTTTTTTGTCGTGTAAGGTAAGAGACCACGTTTCACACCCATAGAGAACAACTGATAAAATTATTGTTTTGTATATTCTGAGTTTTACATTTCTCTAAATCAGGCAAGATGTCAAAAACTTAATGACTGAGTAATAGCATGCATTTACCAATAGCATTTTTTTTCCCTAAGTTCCACTCTAATATCATTATTGTTAGTTAAAATAATTCCTAAATATTTAAACTCGCTAACCATGTCTAATCTCTAAATTATTGGTCCTAATCTGTGTTCTATGTGTGATCATATACTTTAGTCTTTTCAGTGTTCACTTCTAAACCTATTTCCTTACTAACCTCTGGTAAAATTTCTGCATTTCTTTTCAGCTTCCCTACTATTTCCCAACAAAACTAAAATTATTTGCACATCATAATACCTGCATTGTACCGTTTAATGTCAACCCCTCTCTTATTTCTTGCATTGCCCTAAAAGCATACTCTAAAGGTTGATGATGATAGTACTCTCACATAAGTGTACGATAGCAGCTATCATGGTAGTTAGCTGCTTTCGATAGTTGGCTACAAAATAGCAGCAATTGTGCAAGCTGTTGCTGCAGTTGTATGACAACCAGTAGAAAGTAGGATCAGTAGATGGCATAAAAAGAAACGAATATGGATCAGAAAATGGTTAGCAAAGAAAGTACACTTGGTGAATGAATTAACTTGCTCATCGAACTTAAAATAGTAAGGTCATTATGTAAAATGCAGACATACCGCGAGTTAATTTAATTGTAGTCTTCACAGTGATAGATAAAGGAACTCTCGCGATAGCACTACGCTCGCTATCGCCAAAGTCTGGTGAGTTTAATTTTGTGATAATACTATCATGACAGTGGGAGAGTGATAGTGTGTTTAGACGATGAGAGTATCTTGATAGCAATCATCACAATTTACTATTGCAGTAAAAACCAGGCTTAAGGCTAGATTATAAATTGATGGGGAAAGTGCATCTCCTTATTTCAACACACATTACGTATTTCAAACATATCTGATATATGTGACATCCAACCCGTATCCTGTCACCTGGATCAGTCAAACAGATATTCAAGAATTGTTGATATCACCGTGTGAAAAAAAACTCTTATGTTTCTACTGAAGCAATATTTTATTTATTTTGACCAAAAGCTTTTTGGTATTAAAACTTCAAAAACAGCCTTTACCTCCCATTCTCTACACTCCCACATTAAGATCAATTCTTGATTATCTTTTTATACCAGTAAGAATCGAGCATAATGAGGAATTGATTGAGATGGCCCTAGATTTAATGTATCCAGGAATAGGGATTATGAGGATAGTTGTAGAAAAGGTACCTAAATTTATCTTGAAGAGAGGATGAGAAAACCACCCTCTTTTTCACACCCAGCTTGGATTTGAATTTCGACTTTCTAGCCATCAATTCATTTTATTACAGGCTTGACTCCTTGGACTGCACGATCACCAATGTGGATATATATTTATTTAACTGTTAATTAACATTTTTATTACTTAGTATGTCCATTTAACTATTATATTTTAAAATATCAAAACTTATTGATTCACTCTTGATAATTTTCAGTGAAATTTGTGAGTATTCGAGTATCAAGAAAGAAGATGTGATCTCAACTCTTCAGAAATTGAGTCTAATCAATTACTACAAAGGACAGTATATAATTACGCTTAATAAAGACTTAATATCCCAACACATGTGTGCAATGGAGAAACGTACAATTCGAATTGACCCTAAATGTCTGCACTGGACTCCTAAAGATTGGTCCAAAAGGGCCAAATGGTAAAAGCTGTGAGTTTTATTTTATAAAAATATAATTATGTATAATACATTTAGTACAATTTGGTACATTGTCATTTTTATTTAAAGACATTTATAACTGCGAAAATTTTGCATTCATAGACTCTTCAAAAAACTTCAAAACTACAAGTTAATAGTGTTTTTTACATGTTGACATGTGCTATTTATGTTCTGTGGATCAATGGAAAGGCACTTTGTGTACCTTGTAGCTAACTTTAAACACTTAATAGTAGAATTTGAATTAGAATATTTGTATAGGTTGTGTTTTATGAAAAATGTAGCCTACATTACGAGTCAATAAAAAGTGCTGGGATTACAGCGTGACCTAATGTCGGGATCATGGTCGACTTAACATTCACTTTACTTTCACGTAACATAATTTATGTAAAGATTCTTTAGTTGTTAAATGGCACGGATGCATCACTTAACTTAAAGAGATGTCCATAGAAGAAAGTTCACACTGATGGCACCACATGTACTAGTAAGCTAATCATGTTGCATTTGACCTTAACAGGGCTATTTTGTACTTTGTTTGTTTATGGTATGCAGACAAATTTTTTGTTAATTTTTTTATGTGTTTTGCGAACTCCTAAAGGTTGTTGCCTCTTGTTACACTTAATTTTGTATATCCAGTATAAGCTTGTATTTTAAGTAATTCAAACCTAATCAACCCCAAATCATTTGGTCCCATTTTACTGGACAGATGGTTTTAAAACAGTCTAAATTCATTGTTTGTGTTTTGCTCGGTTAATTTACATGAATCCTGATAACACATAAGTTTCTTTACGTTAAGGGGTGACCTGGCGGTCTAGGGGTAAGGTGTCAGACTTCTATGCTGGCAGCCGGGGTTCAATCCCCAGTCCCGGCACAGATTTTTTCTGATTACCAAACCCTTCCTTCACCTCTGACAAGACATCTTGTGAATGTGGGGAATGCCAGGCATCCACCGTGGTTCGGATCCCACATTAAACTGTAGGTCCTCCGTCTCATCTCACAATCACCCTACCATTACACATTAGCGTAAGTGCATATAACCCGAACGGGTAGTAATACGCGGTAATAATAATAATAATATTTACGTTAAGTGAACATTATGTTATGTGAGTTAATTTGATTGCTATCCCGGCATGAAGACTGTAAAGCCAATACATTTTTGTTGATTTGTACTGTACTTCCATTGTTAGAATAATTGTGTGATATTTTGCAGATTACTTTTGAGTGTAACAAAATGTTAAGGAAAATTGTCACACACAAACATACATAAGATTGCTGATTCATTTATCATATTAGATGATTAAATGTGGTGTTCTCGTTTAATAGTAAAATTACTTTCGATGAATTTTTCTTTATAAGAAATATTTGGGACGTTTGCAAATACTTACAAAATAATTAACACTTTTAAGATTGCTAATGTAATATAATTTCTATATCACACCAACCACTTTTGTTATGTTTTAATCAATATGATGTGTGGTTAAATAATTAATAATAATATATTATTTATGATTGCCATTTTGAAAGAACATATAATTGTATATAATGCAGGAAGGTGCAGGAAAGCATGACAGAAACACAAATTATGATTTCACAATGAGATTCAATTCACACTTTACACAGCTCTCATTGGACAGAAAGGCGATGAGAGATTTGTGATCAAGGTAGAGTATTCCCAAACTAGCTCTTTTAATTTTTTGTTCTAAAATATTCTTTATTACATGTTCCACACAGAGGGTTGAGTAAGACAAAAGAGGAAATGTAAAATAGTAGGGATGTGCGAGAACTATTTTTTCAATTCGAGACGAGAATATAAAAAAATATCGATACATGAGAGACGCAAAAAACAACTTTTGAAAGTAAAGAAAAAAGTAAATATATAGTTTTATAGAGTTCCTTTTTGACATTTGAGCTGGTGCTTGCTTTAGATTGTCTTATACATAGTTCATTCAAACAAACACTTGAAATATAACTCACACACATTTTAAATGCAATTAATAAAATGGTGATAGGTAGTTACAATGAACACCATTTATAAGTTAATTTTGTAGTGTAACAGCTTAGATTGACAAAGTTTGATATTGAAAGACAATATTTATAACCGAAACCTTTCTTTACGAAGGCTGTTTTTTTTTGGGGGGGGGG
>CABFVX010000239.1:12216-39422 GCA_902151425.1 Timema shepardi | reverse complement strand
TTTTAGCACCGCGTCTTACTACCCGTTCAGGTTATACGCTTTAAGTACTAATTACTTTAATGGATTAGTAATTGGGAAGGTTGAATTAGAGGAAGTGAACCCGCATTTGCTTGGAGGGAGGGTGGAAAACCATTTAGGAAAAACCACCCCCAGTTCACCTGACCGAGATTCGAACCTCGATCTCCCCGTCCTCGGCGGTCGAGCTCAATACGACTAGCGTGTTAGCCAACTACGCCACCGAGGCAGGTAATATATCTACAAAAGAAATGTGTGTCTTGAAACTGTTATAAAATATTATTCACTCTAAAAGAGTTCTTTTTGACCTCGGTGGTCTTGGGGTACAGTGCTACTAGCTTCAGGATCCGATGTCCGTGGGCTCAAAGAGCTGAGGTCGATAGATTTTTCTCGAGTGTTGTAAATCCCTAGCACTACTTCCTTCGGAGAGAAAGTGAAGCTGTTGGTCCAATGTTGATTGTGGCATGTAAAATAACCCTGCAAGTTATGTCAAAATACCTCTCCTGGTAAAACTGGTAGGCCCTTTCGCTGCCGCTCATAGAAATTATCATTTGCTGACATAGTCAGTTCAAAAGGTGCACATTAAATATATCAAGTAAATGAAGAAAAAAAGTTTTTGGAATCACTTCTGTAACCCTATAAGTTCCACAATTATCTCACTTGGTCATATATGCTATTTATTGAAATACTGTGACAATAATAATAATAATAATAATATGTAGCACCGCGTCTTATTACCCGTTCGGGTTATACGCTTTAAGTACTAATTATTCTAATGGATTAGGAATTGGGAAGGTTGAATTAGATGAAGTGAACCCGCATTTACGTGGAGGGAGAGTGGAAAACCATTTAGGAAAAACCACCCCCAGTTCACCCGACTGAGATTCAAACCTCGATCTCCCCGTCCTCAGCAGTCGAGCTCAACACGACATGCGCGTTGGCCAACTACGCCACCGAGGTGGGTAATATTAATAATAATGATAATAAAACATCTCCCTATTTTTCTGAGCCAAACTTTAGTTCTAGAACTACACTTTGGTTCATTATGTCACTGCTTAATGCACATAATCAGTTTATGATTTGTGTCAAATTTCTATTTAAAATTGTCTCAATTGCTATTAATTAATGATAAAATTTAATATCACATTTCATTTTTGATTAGTTTTTAATCTAGTAATTTGAAAGGTTTTGATTTAATTTGTCTAAAAGGAGTTTGATTTACTCTGCGGAATAATATTTTTTTTAAAATAAACTTGAATTCTAGCTCATAAAATCGGCCAGTAATATTTTTTCTTAGATCTCACTTAAAAGATGAGCAGTTAAAACCGTTTTCAATTAATCGTTGTGTGATCAACAGTTTCACAATTGATTTTCTACTGATATAGCTCTTGAAGGGATACTTAATCACTTAATGAGGTAAATTTAATTATACATAGTTACAGCTATAACCTGCCAGCTGTGTAAACTGGTTCTTCTACCAGGGGATAAGCGCAAGTGCCCCGCTCTGCACTATCTTAATTCATTTCACTTTTACCAAAAGCAAAAGTGATGCACATGCAAATCTGTCAAAACTCCTGGCTTGGTTTAATTTGAATAAACTCATCCCTGGTGTAAGCATTGTTTGTCTATTACTGAGTGCTAAATAACATTATTAAACTAGGAGGGTACCGTAATCTAAAATAACCGGATAGGCCTAATGCACATGCTTTAAAAACATTATTTTCACTAACAACCAATTAGGCCTGAGATCCTGAATTACAGGACAATGCTTATATACCGTCAAATGGGGTGACTAGCAACATTTTCCATGTTATTAGTCTATGCTTCACTATTAGTTCAAAAGATAAAATCGTGTAACTTGCCTAAAACTTAGGTCTTGTTTTACCCATAAATTTTACCAGAAAATATTTAAAAAAAAATGAATTGCATGTGTGTGTTCTTTTTAAAAAACTTGGTGTTTCTATTCCTCAGGTTGAGGGTTAAATAGAAACACTTCTTACATTATTTATGGATGTTAGGGGTAGACAGAAACACTTATTACATTATTTACGGATGTTAGGGGTAGACAGAAACACTTTTTACATTATTTATAGATGAGGGTTAGAATTTGTATAGAAACCCTTCATATCTTGAAACAAAAAGTTTACTGTTGACAATAGAGAATTAAGAAAATGAAAACTAACAAAAATACCAAATCTAAATAATCATTGAGGTAGAAATAAAAGATGCAAACAATCAATGAATTAATAGATTGTTAAGTCGCTTAGGTCATCTGGAAAACTAATCATGTCTTTAAAGCGAGCGGAAGAGCTGGAAATAGGCGTAAACAGCTTGTGAACTACATCTTGGTGGCTGAAGTATGACTCTTCAAGAGTTTCAGAAAAACTCATTGTCTGAGGTGTTCGCTTGTAGAAAGTACCCATATATCCAGCACCTGAAGGATGAGAGAGACTGCTGACATACAATCTGAAAGATTCCTTTGTTTTTCCATACACTTTAACCACTGCAAAGTCTCCAGGAAGAAGAGAAGTACCATTAGGACCACTTGAGGCAGTATCAATGTCTTCCTCTTCAGACAAGATGTTTGAGTCTTCATCGCTCTCTCGAAGGGAAAAGTCAGAGCTATCTGATGATGAATCTAGCAGAACTCGTTTTGCCTTATTTTTAGAGCTAGTAGAAATTTTGGTGGTAGATAAAGAATGTTCAAGGTCTTGGTTTACTAGGCCTGTAGAGTCTTCAATGTTAACATCAGTTAAACCTATGCTTTTACCAGGAATGACGTCAATTTTTGTTCTTTTCTTACGAGGTTTGGGCAAGTCATCATGTCTCATGCTTTTGAGAAGCTCTTTGAAGCTGTTATCGATTGTTTCAGCCGTCGATACTTGTTCATTGGTTTCCTTGGATATATCGGTGTGAGGCAGCATCCTCAATACTTGATCTCTGCAGAGAGGCACTATTCCGGATTTCTTGAAACCAGCAATGACATCTCCTTACTTCAGCCCATCACTCAGCTTCTTCAGGAGACTTGTCTTTTGGGATAGTTGGCTCAGTCCTGCCTGGTCCTTTTTTCCACTCTTCAAGAATTCCACGCCAGAGAATTTTCATCGGACGGAAAAATGCAACATCCAATGGCTGCGTCAAGTGAGTTGAATTGCTCGGTAAAAATATAAGACTAACGTTGCTTTCTGAGCACATTTTTATTGTTTCCAGTGATAGATGGGATGCCAAATTGTCTCCCATTAGAAACGTTTTCCCATCAATCTTTCTTAAATAAGGGAGAGCTACAGTTTCCACCCAATCCTCGAAACAGTAAGAGTCAAACCAACCGGACTTGGTTCTGTTATATTGGGAGTTTTTGGGGCCACCTTCCCTCCAGCTCTGGTATAAGTGTTGTGCCTTGTATACAACGTAAGCAGGCAATATAGTCCCGTCTCCTGCAGCAGCAAACATCACGGAAGTGGACGTTTTTGTTGAGTTCATAACCTGCTCAGGGTACTTACTTTCTCTTCGTATGATAACTTTACGCCTCCCGGGATCATCGCATAGATTTGTCTCGTCATAGTTTATTTTGTTTGATGGCGGGACATCTTTGATCTCCTCTTCAAGTCTGTCGAAATATGCGTTAATAGCTTCTAGAGTTATTGCAGCTCTGCTTCTTTTTATGTTTGGGCACATTCTCATTGATAGAGCATTTTTATGGCGTTGCATAAAGGCGTAAACAAAATCTTGACCGGGCATATTGTCCTTAAATTATCTAACAGTCTTTCCCTGATGATCTAAAAATTCCTTTAACTATGATCCTCAATGTAAATTAATCAATGGGGTAACCCCACTCTCCACATATTTTTAGTCGATCTACAAGAAGCTTTTCCTATAGTGAAGTTAAGGCAGTCTGTCCACCATGGTTTTTCACTTGGTCACCTCGTTTCCAATGTCTATATAGCACGCTGTAATGAATATCATGTTTTTCCTCTGCTGAGTGGTCTTTATAGTGCTTTCCACTTCCAGGGTTTGGCTTGTACTTGCGAGGCATAGTAACATTCAAATCTAGAATAAAAATAAAAAATAATAGTAAATAAAAGTGGTGTGGTCAATAGAAACACTGTGTTTCTATTCCCCCCACACATTCCAAACCGTGAGGTTGGAGTAAAAAAAAAATGCACCCCATTTGACAGTACTGGCCTATTTTTCCTTATTTAAGACGTATGAAACTAATTAGTTAGGCTATTGAAAATTCATAATTAAATAATAGTAATAATAGTAATTAGGTCAATGGACAAACATTAAACCTATAACACACAACGGTGACCTGGCGGTCTAGGGGTAAGGTGTCAGACTTCTATGCTGGCGGCCGGGGTTCAATCCTCGGTCTCGGCAAAGATTTATCTGATTACCAAACCCTTCCTTCACCTCTGACAAGACATCTTGTGAATGTGAGGAATGCCAGGCCTCCACCGTGGTTCGGATTCCACGTTAAACTGTAGGTCCTCCATTTCATCTCACAATCACCCTACCATTACACATTAGCGTAAGTGCGTATAACCGAACGGGTAGTAAGACGCGGTGCTAATAATAATATAACACACAAACATGACATAGGGCCAAGCCAGTTGTCTGGAATATTAACCTATATGTGTTAAAATGTTGAAACTATAAAGTGGCAAAATAAGACACAAATTTACCTCATTCGTTTGGCAGCATTCCTTTTCCAATTTTCATTATTTCTTCTCTTCTTTCGACCTTTTCCAAACTGTGAAAGTTGTACTTGAATAGGGTTCATGGTTTAATAATGGCTGTATCCGAATAGTCTACTTATGCGACGTCGCGTTGGCTCGTGGTGTTGATAGCTGCATTGGCAATCACGTGACCAAGTATAGATCTGTCTGAATAGTCGCGGACTAGACCGATGCAGTTTTCTCGAGGTCTTGGTAACCATGGATACGAAAGCTACAAGCCAAGCGGCGTTGGACTGGCAATTGTTTTAGTATTATCATTTCGTCTGTTGAGCACCGACTTACACAAATTATTCGGTAGGAAGCAGCACTGTGGGCTCAAGTGTGTTGCCGTTTGAATAGTTTGATGCAGTCTTCACTATGAAAACCGCGAGAAGTGTAAAATTATCAAGTCAAGTGTACTTGACCTTTCGGATACAGCCACGATTTTGATATTTCGTGGACATAACGAGTTTTGCAAATGGACTACTCATATTGTTAAGTTGATCGTGATTCCATCATAGAAACAGAATCTGTCAAAAGAGTGTGTCAACGACAAAAATTTGACCCTAAAATATGTGTTTATTTATGATAACATGAGTAAATATTGTAGTCAAGTGCACTGTATCATTGTTTCAGTCTTAAGATGGGATCGAGTAGTTTTCCTCCAGTGTTAGTAATGTTGGCAATGAGCTGCTTCCTTGTTGTCGAAGCTTGTAGTTCATTGTTTCGAGTGTGCAGAACAGAAGGCGAAACAGGTTGCAACAGAGTGGAGCTGGCCGCTACTGTTGGAGCGCATCTTAAGGGCAAACCTTACACCACCTATCCAGGGGGGCCTAAAATCCAAAAGATTTATGGGGGACAGCGCACTTTTGGTGGTTGGTTTGGGTAAGATGAAAGGTGTGAAATTAAATCAAGCTGCTTAATTTTTTTTTCTAGTAGACTATAAATAACAAACAGACATTTTAACATTTATGTTTAGCATTTTATAGGGGTGGGTATAATCCAAATTTTAGTTTTACCTATGAATCTCAAATTTTATTTAACTTTTATAAAACATTATAAACTTTAAACTTTCTTCTATTGGTGTAGTAAAAGTTTTTTTTTTCTCTTTGATTTTACTTGTACTAATTCTTTGTAAAATGTAAATAAATGTTTAACTTTTTGTTATAATGGGAATTTGTACTCAACTAAGTGGTAAATGAATGGGAATCTGATTGTTAGATTTGCCCTAAAATAATTATTATGTTGGGTTAAGCCATTTGTAAGCATCAAAATAAATTAAAATAATTCAGATAAAAAAATTTAAGTATATAAAAAAATCATTTAGCATCCTGTCCTACTACCCAATCAGGTTAAACACATATGTACTAATTATGCTAGTGAGTTAGGGATGAGGAAGGTTGAATTTAGAGAAATTGTACCCACATTTTTGAGAGTGGAAAACCATTTATGAAAAATCACACTCAGTACACCCGACCAAGATCCGAACCCTGATCTTCAGGTCATCGGCATTCTAGTCTTTTGTGAGAGTGAAGCCTTAGACCATGTGAGTACAGAAGCAGGTTTTTGAAACTTGAATTTCAAAGTTTATGAAATGTTTAAATTAGGGGTGGTCGGGCATCTAAAGAACTTGATAAGTATATAATACCATGTTATCACTATCCTCTAATTAAAACTTTGAAAAAATGGTGTTTAACTTATATTAAACAAAGGTAAGTATTATTTTTTTATTAATTTGTAAATTATTATGTTTGCTTTCAACAAAAACTACGATAACATTTCTCACAGGTTACAAATCTACAACATATTGAAATCAAGATTCCTATGATTTAATTTTCTCTGTCAATGCCAGAAACATAACAAATTCAACATTTCCATGTTGAGATTTTTAGGCCCTGTGCTTGCGAAAACTTAATCTAAATTAGTTTTCTTTACAGTTCTTTAATTAATTATTACTAGTCATATTTGTTAAAAAGTATGCATCAAATATTAAATAGGAAATGGCCATTTTGCATTTTTTTGACTGTTTAACTAGTAATTTGACATTTAACAGGCCTGTGACAAAGTTGTTTCTATGTTTTAAAAAGATTTAAATCAAACTGTCAAACTTATAATTTGAAATTTTATAGGCCGTGACAAAGTTGTTTGCAAAATGAAATGGCCAAGTTTAATTTTGTAATTCCCGCCCGACCACCCCTAGTTTAAATCATAAATAGCCATAAGGAATTGAAGGAGCCATGCCTGTTATTTTCTAAACCATTAAAGTGACTTAATGTAATTTTGGGCCAGTAATTAAAGTCCTTGATTAAAACAACATGCTACATATTATTCTTATTTAAAGTTTTTATAAAATCGTGAGTCTAGTTCTTACAGTAGAGTAATGTTGTTTCAGTGAGAGTACAGTAATCAAAATGTAACACTATTAAAATTCGAGCAAACTTTCTTCAGTTTTTATATTTATTCTGAAATCCTTACCTAACATAAATACAGTATTTTTTCCCCTTAATTACATACATTTTTTTTTTCAAGTCACCAGCATTTGATGAGATTTTCTGTACAGCTACACATATGCTCTTTTTAACAAACATAAAAATTGCACAATAATTTACACACTAAAATCATAATATACAGTACAACATGCTTAACAATCGATGAAAAAATATAAATTAACTTTTTTTACAATATTTTACACGAGCGCACAAGCATTATATTTTACACAAATACTGAAACAGTCCAAGCAAACAAACAAATATGAATTATTTTCCAATAGTTTTCCATTTAGATGACCTACTTTCTTAATGTTACTACCATTTTAATTTTTAAAACACGATTAAAATTTGGTTTTATACAAATATATTCTATGAAATCAAGCAAGATAGGATTAGAAACAGATTAGACATAAAACCAAATGATTTGTAGTTCACAAACGTAGAAAATATAGCTCTAGTCATTTATAATATAATTACATTTTGCTACTAAATATATATTATATAACATGCAAATATTGATCATTCAATTATTTTACAAAACATATTTATTGTTCTTTTTTACAGTTTCGGTAATGTTAGAAACCTAGTTTTTCCGTGACGACATATATTTGTGCCAGTACAGAAATATCTTGTAACATTACACCATCTTGTCAAAAGATGTGACAACACACACAACAAATGGTAGTACGAAATATAATACTTGTAAAATATTCATTGCCAATTATCGTTTACATGTAAGCCTCATAATAACATTCATGCAGTGAAAGTAACCGATAGCTAAAAAATATGTGAACTCCACAAATATTTTGCTACAAGCGTGTCTTGAATTGTTCTTCTAGTTTTTTTTCCAGTTCAGTTTCAGTTTTTTCAACCATTTGTAATAATTAACAAACTTTTGTAATAATATAAACATTGTTGGCAACCTTTCTTAACATTTTTACTGTTATACAAACAATATTAACATATTAACCAAAGTTTTGTGAATAAATCATTGAAACTTCAATAGATAAGGCTATTTTTTTAGAGAGCAATAAAATAATAAAGAAGGTCCCAAACAATATTTAATTTTTTTACCGTGTCTTACTACCTGTTTAGGCTATACACTCATGTACTAATTATTTTATCGAGTTTGGGATGAGGAAAATTGAATTTGAATTTGTGTGTGGAAGGAGAGTAGAAACCCCTTTTGGAAAACCCCCTCTCAATACACCTGATTGGGATTCAAACCAGTATATTCCTGTCATCAACGGTTTAGTCTATTGTTGCGAGAATGCCGCCTTAGACCATGAGGTCGCAGAAGCAGTTTCAAACAATGTTAATTTTAAAACAAAAGTTTGTAAATGAGAGAACAAATAGCTTCCCAACAAAAAATAAAATGTTAAAAATCAACTGGAAGGATTTACCAACCCTCGTCTAATTTAATGATTTAGTGTAAGAATATTGGGACAAGTTCCTTTATTTAAATGTCCTTATATTTACGTTGATATTGACAAATATACAACCAATAAAATGTGATTCACGAGACGATCTCAAAGAAACACATGCTCTTTTGTATACACATGAATACATACACCTATCACATTTGTTTTATTAAATTAATATATACAAATTAATATTACACGACTTATCAAAATTTATAATAACATATATACACACAAAAATACCAAACTATGGCTTAGTGGGATATTGCCACATTTACATGAAATTATGCTATCAAAAAACCAATAGTGAAGATATTTGATAGAAAGTTAAATGAATTTGATATATTACTATTATAATAAGGCTATTATGTAAAACTGACCATGATGTTTTCTTTATGAAATTACCAAAATCTAGAACTGATAAAAATATCTACAACTTGTGACATTTTGCTTTTAAGTGTACCTTGGACCTGCCAATTTTTTTTCCCCATTATAAAGGCAAGCTATACTTTTTTATTCTTCATATAACTTAATATTCCTACTTGGAGGTTCCTTAATTTATATGGTGAAATAAGGGTTGATTAAAAATTATAAACCTAATTCCATCGCAGACATAAAATAATAATTATTGTTCAGTCAATATTAAAATTGATTAAACAAAAACACATTTTAAAATAATTTAGATTTGAGTTTTAAAATAATTTTGATTTGAATTTTTTAAAAAAAAGCAAGCTGTACAGTACAATTTTTTCAAATTTAACAAATAAATACACAAATGTCTATTTATGTGATACATTACAGCAGTCACTTATTATTTAGAGATGGTAGGTAAGTGTTGGGGGTGTGGGTGATACTAAACTAAGAAAAGGTATCACTTATATTAAAACACTTCAGAAATTTACCACTCGCAACTTTTTTGGATTTTGTGAAAAAGTGTTTTTTTGTCTAAACTAAATCTTTGTGGTTTTACTAACTATGATTTAGAAACTTAAATAAAATGAAAATGAACTCTTCAGGAGAAAAACACTTGTGGATATTTTTTTAAATAACAGTAGATAATCAATCTTAGTGACACAAACAATACAGTCTTGGGTTTTATTTGCCAGCTATTGATATATAAAATAATTCTCATTGTTAGCTAAACCCATCAAACTAAATAACAGTCCCGAATTTCCCATAGTCCTTTCTGTATTGGTAAAAAGGAAATAAAATTCTTCAACATATCACTGGTAGTACTCCTACAAATATAGATTTCATTATCATTTATTACTAGTACTTTAAAAATGAAAACCAACATTAACATAAACTATTCTCAAAGCCACATTGTCCGACTAGATTTTGTTTTGAAATGCGAGTACAATAATTCAAGGAACAACTCATTAAAAGATAACATTAAAATAACATGAAACATAAATAAATACAATATAAAAGATATTCGCACATGATAATTCTGCATATCTATTTTATAAACTAATTTTTCTATTTCTTAAAAAAAAACTACAATAGGGACTATTTAAAATCTACTTGGATGTTTACTAATTTTCAACTAGCTATAAATGTTTTGTAGCATAAATTTCTTAAGTATTTTAATTGTGTTATTTTTTCCATATCTTTTGAATGTAACACACATTATTTTATAAATACAAGTTCAGAGTAAAACTGTTTTGTAGGTATGAGCCTACAAAGAATTCAAACAATAGTTCCTACAGCATTAATCTGTAAATAACAGTAATGATATTGTCTTTGGAAATATATTTTTATTATATTTTAAGATACAAAAAAGTGTATAGTGTCAATAATTTCAGGATAGGACCAGAGGTTTTCAAAACTGGTTTGAGCTACTAACATATTTCTAACAAATAGTAATTATTTAAACACATTAATTGTGATTTGTATTACCTTTAAAAATATTTGCAATTAAATATTACTTTTACAAACATTTGAGTTTATTAAGCACAAGATTAACAAGCCAGAGATTTAGTTGCCATCAAATTTAACATCAAGCTTGCTAAAATAACCTAATGCTCACAAAGAGAAAACCATACAGGTAAAATATCTAATTTTGAGAACAACAGAGTTGCTAAAGAAAATGTTTGATACATTTGAATTCAAAGGTGAAGAAAAAATATTAAACCAGTATTAAGAAGAACCTGAGACATGGAAATGATTGAGTGATACAAATATCAATCCAAAAGTAAGCAATTACCATAGTGTGTGACAAGGAAAATAATGCTAAGTCGGCAACACAATAGTAACAATTTGTTTTTACTGGCAACTGTCTAGTACACTGGTCTCTATCTGTGGAACATTAGGTTATCTAACAACTTCCATCGACTAACATAGTTTGGTGACAAGGATACATTACATTAACAATAGTAGGTACCAGTACTTACTTACTCTAAGGCATTAAGAACTCGAAAATTCATTGCCACACTTACAAAAGTACGCCACCTATCCCTATCTCAAGCTAGTTCTACCAGTCCACCTCATTAAAACCTGTACATATCTTGAGCTAATTCTATCCAGTCAACCTCATTACATCCTATCTCTCTCAAGTCCATTCTGATGTTATCCTCCCATCTATGTCTAAATCTTCCCAATGATCTCTTCCCATTGGGTTTGCTAAAGGATGCATTAATATCTAAAATTAATAAAAGCGGCATGTAGTAATGTTAGTTTACTATACTTTTCTTTCGTTCATGCTAAACCAAGATAAAAAATATTTGACTATTTTAATAAGTAATTAAAATTTGTCAAAGTATTAATAATAAAATATAGATGGATGTTTCAGACATTTAAAATATATAAAATGCTATCAAACCATATATTTCTAAAGGCATTTAAAAAAAAAAAAATGATATGTTTAATATCATGTATTTCAAATGCCAAGAGTATTAAAATTGATCAAGTCTTCAAGTTTAAAAAAAACCCAACAATTTATAATGTATCCTGTTTTCCTCAAACACTCAAGGTCAACAAAACAAATGGTTTTCCGTATCTTTGCATTTGCGATATAGTCTATATTTAGGTTTAAATACTTTTAAATCTCTTATGTGATTTTACAACTTTTCATCATGTTTGATAAATTTAATCACACTTGTAAAGGGAATGTTTATAAAACATAAGATCACACAATCAAAATGATGCTTATTAGTTCCATGTTCTCAGATCCCTCTTATTACCAAAGAAAAGCTTTTGAGAAAGGAGTTGGGGAAATACACATATTTATAGTTACCAGCTGCTACCAAAATCCATAAAAAAATAAGAGACAAATCTGTCAACTAAAGAAAAGAGATTGAAATAGCTTTAAATCATATTATTTACAAGGTGTTTATCCAAACTTTTTAATTTAGGTGAACACTTCAAAAGGAAGCTTTTGGTTAAACTAAACTATTTTACTATATTTTACAAATAACTTTTTTTCAGCATCTCAGCCTAATTTAAATTAAACTTACTAACCTTAACTATATACACAAAACTTTTCTTGGTAAAACTAATTTTAATTATTCTCAGCTGATCATAAATATATTGGGACTTTATACTACATTTTACCTTTTTAATGAGTCTATGGCCAAACAAGTTTTTCATCAGCAATCAATAAGGTTGTGGCTAGGAGTAAAGAGAAAGATCTTTCTCGTTTTTCATTTTAAAATTGAAATATTTTGTAACAAATGTAAGATTTGTTATGGTATTAAAATAAAGATATATATTTTAGCTAGAAAGTAGGACTGCGGAAGTCTGGTAACCCCCAATTGTATCAAACATTGTCTTTGATTATAATTTGTTACACTTGTTCTACGTGATAGATTTAGACATAAGATTTGATAGTTGCCACTTAATATACACAGTGTAGCTTTACCGAGCAACTTAAGAGTTGTGTTTTTAACAGTAGTAGGGTATGTGAGGCTACAGGACAAGCTGATGAATACAGACAAGAGTGAGAGAGAGTGTGTGTTCTGGGCGAGTCCACCCCGACAAACTCACGGCCTGTTATTTTCCTTACGTTGGACATAGCACTGTAACAAAACAACATTCTCGAATTAGTTTTCATTCACTACTTAAATTATATTCTAATGTAAGCGAGAAGTGAATTTTCATGCACCAGATTCAGTCTAATCACATATTTACATTACCGAGGTGGAGATGAGAAGGGTAGAATTTAGAGTAAATGTGTCCATGTGTGTAGAGGGAGTGTGGGAAACCATTTATAGAAAACTATACTTTATTCACGGTAGGAATTACTCTCTCAAAGGTCTTTTTTCCTACCAATATCCTACTATATAATAGATTTATGGTAGGGAAAAAGGCCTTTCAGAAAACAATTCCTACCATGAACAGACTTTATACTACCCCCCCAGTTAGGATTCAGACCCTAAACTTCTCGTCAACTGCAAAGTCCATTGCTTGAGTGACATCATAGAACTTGTGAACACTGATGCAGATATCAGCAAGTTAAAATTAGAGGTAAAATAATAAGGAGAATGAATTTTAAATAATCCCAATGCCACGAGCAATGTTGGCAATCCAGCCAATTAAGGGTGAGCAAAGATTTCCTTTGAAAATTTGTCAACTTCAAGTTCACATTGAAAAAAAATAATTAACTTTTGACAACTATGAAGCTTCGTCTGACAACTAACACACGTTTATATTATTATTATTGTTAGCATTTTGTGTCATGTATAATATAAATTAATGTTCACATGAAGAAAAAAAAATTGTAATAATTGAATTAAATGTTGTAAATATAATGTAATTCATCGACTTGGGAAGAACTCTATTCAAATGTTTTGCTGTTTTACACTTTGTATGTATTTAGTGTCTAAGTTGTATAGATATGAACAATAAAATACTTTTTTCAGCATACAACAATATTTTTATAAATAATTTATCTGTGGTTTAACATTGAAAATATTTAATTTATTTGATTCGGCTATGTTTGTATGATTTCGCACCTCATACATAGATAGTGATTAATTACTTATTATGAATTAAGTTTCTAAAATCATACAGTTTCACATAGTTAAATGGTTAATCATTATGTTGTATGCATCTTGTTACTTACCTTTAAGAATATAATCTGTGAGAAGTGTGGGTACTGTGGGACTGTCCTCGTTGATAGCTTTCAGGACTGAAAATAAATAATGTGGAAACCTTAGCAATTTTATAACTCAAAAAACCAAAGGGGGAGAAATGGTGACAAATTACTAGAGTCAATAAGTATTGAAATGAAGCTATAAGGGCTAAACCTGTAAACTTGATTTTTTTAATACTGCGTCCTACTACATGTTCAGTTCACATGCATTTCTAATAATTACTCAAATGGTGTAGGGATGAGGTAGGAAGTATTTTAGAGGTAATCTACCCGAATTTGTTTGGAGGGAGAGGGAAACTATTTAGGAAAAACCGTCCTTAGTAGCTCAAATGCGATTACAACCCTGATCTCCCTGTCTTTAGCCACATTTCAATTAACATCATGATCAGGCAACTACAAGAATTGAACTACAATGGTCAACCTCTAACCATGGTCAGGGTCAGTGTTCTACTCTCTTCCGTTGAGGAAGGGGCTTAATTCCTCACGAAAATTGCTATTATTTTTTTGCATTTTAAATGTTAGCTCTTGGGCCTATAATTTTATATTTAGATGTAAGTCTTATCATATCGATACTCCTTTAAAATCCCCTTCTATTTTAAAATACCAATAGATATACTATTAAAATATTTTTATTTTTCACTATTTTCTTAGGTCTTTGCTGAGCTGGGATATCTTGAAATTTTTTGTTTTAGTCAGAATTAAAACACAAAACACGCCAAAGAATTCCTGTTGAGCTACGAAAATTTAAAAGTGCTACTCCCATTCTTGATTATGGTAGGATTATACATTTATTTAATTACAAATGGAGATTTGGAGTACCTTTTAGAAATTACAAACATAATGGCCAACATTGATAAGGTTTTAAAATATAATTTGTGTTATTTTATAATTGATAATATCTATCAAAAATGACTGGTGCATATCACATGACTTGACGTATGAATACATTAAAGTAGAGCTAGTAGCTTTTTATATCTGTCAGACATGTCTATTTGTAAGAAAATTGGGAATTTAATGATTAATCTACACACTCGGGGAGGTTAAAAGCTTGAAAGTTGGGAATTTTGTGAGATTTGAGATATGGAGTTGGGAAATTCTAGGCTTATTCTGTATCTAATTACTTTTTACTATGAAAGTCCTTAACCACATACATAAACAGACAAATTTAAAATTTCCTGACTGTTGATCTACAAAAAATCCCAACTTCAAAAATGATCAAACATTGAAAGGAGATTCTTCTATAGTAGATTGTAGAAAGCTTAGTTAGTCAAGTAGTCTAGTAGCGCTATTATCAGTAGGCAGAGACAACGGCCAATGAGTCTATGTCAAATGCGGTATAGAAACAAATCGTAAGTGAACATGAGCTTCCAAGTAGTAAAATTTTACTCAGACAGCAATACTTGAAGTGACAGCATTGTCAGCCAACGTTTTGTTTATTATTTAGTGTTTTTAGTTGTGACTTTCGTGGCTGCTAGACTGTCACAATTTTATGATTCAGATTGTCATATGTTGTACAGCCAATGTTTAATTAGGGTTTTATTAAATTTTGAAGCCATAAATGCAGTGAATGTTACAAAACATTTTATTGTTTTCTTATTGAAAGCTCTGACTGATGAAATGAGAACATTGAAATCAGTGTTAGTGTTTGACTTCTGAAATATGTGTACACTAAATTTTCTAGCAAGTATCCATACTAGTTTGAAGTGAACTGATGTATCTTATTTCATTGTTAATTAAAATAGGCTTTCATGAAAGCAATTTAAATAGGTTCAAAGCAACAATGAAGGAAGAGGAGTAATAGGGCTATGTTACATTGTTACAACTCTTATATGGTTCTTCATTTCTCCATTAAACAAAAACTAAGTTTTTTTTTATTCATCCTTTAATTTTTTTCAAATTTGGAGTACATTTTTTAATTCATTATTTAGAGTTTGATTTGCATGAAATTTCATATAGCAATGTTGTTTAGAGTGGTGATTTTGAATTTGCCATAATTTATTTAATAAAATGTTAGGGTAAGCCCCTTCACCCTTACGCGCTAAATAACAATATGTTTTGAATAATTTAACCACATACCAGTATCAACATTTTAGGGCAACTTCAATGAGGTTATGAAGCAGGACATTGGTAGACAGGTATCAAAATACTGTAGAAATATCGATAAATTCAATTTTTTATTGTTTTATTTTACAGCTGAAATGTTTTAAAATGAATATGGCCAAGTTGCTAATTTTTTGATAAAGTGACGAGTGAGTTCTACATCTCAGGGAGCTTACCATCTTGCTTACAAATGTGATCTAATAAAGCAGCGGTTTCCAACCTGGGGGTCGCGTCGTGTTTTGCATAGTATCACAATATAAAGGTCTTAGCTTTATATTTACTGTTTCAAGGATTTTAATCATTATAGGCAGATGCGAAATTCTAATAGAAATGAAAGTTGTTAAAGCTGTAAAACATCCAAGTTACTGCTTAGGTTTCTTTTGGCTATTTCATTCTGATAGCTTCTTGCTGACTTGCTTACTGTGGAAGCCTTGTAGTGCTGCTAGCATAATATAAAATTATCCCCCACCCCTGGATTTGTTGATTCTCTTTTACTACATATTAGTCGCATATAATCATTATTATAAACAATTTATAATAGTTAAAACAAGCATTAGTGGACATGTGGGTTTAATGTCACGCTCTTTTGGTTTGCTTTGTTAGTGAAGGTGAAGTAATGATTTTAATCCTGGCTAAGGGTAGTTGATCCTAATATCCCTCCATGCAAATGAAGGTACATTTAATCTAAATTTTACCTATCCCATTGGTGTGATTAAATGTAGATAGCCTGGGATGGTAGTAAGATATAGTGAAAAAAAAAACACACCTGAAAACTAGGATTTTAACGCTTTTAAGTTATCAAAGGGTCAAGATGGCCTCAAGAGAGAAAAGTTGTGGTCATAAACTACAAAATGTTGGAAACCGCTGTAATAAAGTCAGTTATATTTTTTCATCTAAAAATACATTATTTAAACGATATCTGCAAATCTAAATAAATATATTTAAGCTCAATAGGATATTTAGCTCAGATTCAAGTAAACTGAAATAAATAATAATTCGATATTTCCTTATGCACTGAAAAAGCCTTGTACCTTGAAAAATCCAGGGTAAACAAATAAATTTAAAAATACAGTTGCCTAAAACCCTGGTTTAGGGCTTGATTATCACCCAAAATTTTCTTGAGAGCCCCCATACCCCCCCGTTTTCAACATTACCCTAGTACCCTTCTTTGCAACTTGGGAATTTTTATAATTTCAATTTCAAAATACTTTGGGAAAAACACTATATTTTGTGCAACACCCCTGTACACACTGAATTTTTTTTTCAAAATATAGAAGGTCAGTGACCTATTGTAAATACAATACTCACTTTTTATAAGGACCTGCAGAGCTTGATTGTCTGGGGGCCCACTCCCAAGATGATAGGGAATCACAGTGGTCAAGTACTGAAAAAAAAACATTAGTCAGTTGTTTCATAGCATGGTAATAAATCATATTAAAACAATAGTACTGTATTTGTATACAAACACCTTAGCTTATTTGGTAACACACCCGTCTCTTGAACTCAGGGGACCAGGTTTGATTCCCGACATGGCCAAAACATTTATTTTTAAAGAAATTGGTGCTTTTTCTTTCAAAATGATAAATTGACCGTCAGATGGCTGAGTGTTTTGTTTGTTCTAGAATTGTGCTATTAAGTTGTGTGTTGATATAATCAGTCAGTTCAGAAAGTGAATGCTAAATGTATCAAACTAATAATAATAATAATAATAATAATAATAATATTTTTTAAGACCGATACTGGCCTCTATTATAAGTGACCCTATGCTCAAACACATACATAGGTGTAAACTACTGTGAGTGAATGAGACAAGAGACCTGAATTCAATCCTTAACAGTTACAAGTTTTTTCTTCTTTTATACATTGTGGTTTTATATTTTCTTTTCAAGTGAATTTCCTTCAAACTCAACCTTACTGTCAGTAGGTGCCAGTGTTAGTTTTTTTTAATGTGCCTTTAGTATCCTATTCTGAAATCTATACTAGAGCTATGATGGCATCAAACATTCTCATTCCGAATAGAGCTGAAGAAAATACTGAAAAGACAAGGCCATAGTCATATTCTTTTTTTGAAGGGGAAGGGGGGTTTAAACTCCCCTCCCCCCTTGAAATTTAATTAACAAAGTATATATATGGCTTTATTTATGGTTCAAGCAATATCAAAATTAGGGCACAAGTTAAAATTAGGAGGTTGTGTTACCGTAAAAAGCTCTTCAGAGAGCTTCTAAAGGTAAGCAATATTTAGAATTTTTTCTAGTCTTCCAACAGTTATGGTGTTAGGTTGCCATAAAATAAACACTTCATATAGCTTCTAGAGGTGTTTAGTATCTAGAAATTTTTCTAATCCTTAGGTAGTTATGATGTTATGTTAGCATAAAAAAAACACCTCAAATAGCTTCTAGAACTGTTTATCGTTTGGAATTTTTTCTAGCCTCCAACAATTGGGGGCCATACTCCCCCTCCCCTCTCCGAAATCATTGGCTGGCTATGGCCTTGCTATGAGACAATGTTCCCCTATAAATTTATTTGATAAACAGTAAGTAATGTTAAAGATTAGGTTAGATTTAGATGAGATATTATAAAAGTTTTGATAAGCTAAGATGTGTGTGTAAAAGATCTACCAAGCAAGATTAGATTTAGTTAAGAACATATCAATTTACTTACTCACTGCGTCGCCTTAGGAACTCGAAAGTTCATTGCCGCACTTACAAAGTACGCCACTTATCTCTATCTTGAGCTAGTTCTATCTAGTCCACCTCATTACACCCTATCTCTATCTTGAGATAGTTCTATCTAGCACACCTCTTTACACTCTATTCCTACCTTGAGCTAATTCTAAGTCTCTAAATTTCCAAGTAATCTACTGTCGAATTTCCCAGCTAATTAATCTTTTGAGTGAATTTTGTAAAATAATAATTTCATACTATTTAAACCAACTTAGTAATCCAATATGATACTTATGATTATTTTATTCTGCTGGTAAATACTAACAAAATCACCCGCCTCGGTGGCGTAGTTGGCTAACACTATTGTCGTGTTGAGCTCGACTGCTGAGGACGGGGAGATCGAGGTTCGAATCTCGGTCGGGTGAACTGGGGTGGTTTTTCCTAAATAGTTTTCCACTCTTCTTCCACGCAAATGCGGGCTCACTTCTTCTAATACAACCTTCCCAATTCCTAATCCATTAGAGTAATTAGTACTTAAAGCGTATAACCCGAACGGATAGTAAGACGCAGTGCTAAATATTATTATTATTACTATTATTATTATTACTAACAAAATCGAGAGTAACCAAAACTATAATGGCTGAACAATATTTCTTGGCCCTCAGAAGATAAAACATAGCATTGAGTAAACTATTTGTGTACACCTTATTTAAGTCACAGACCCTAATACCCTGGTTCACTTTAAGGATCTTTAAAAACAGTAGTGCAATAGTAGTAGTTAGTAGTAATTTCAATTTCCTTTATTATAGTGCTGGCTAACAGTCGTAAGACCTATAACAGGCCAGCACTGAAAGTACACAAGTACCTTACAAATACGTATATTTACACGAGAAAATAAGATAAACAAAAATGGCTAAATAATGTTATATAATGATTAATAGTTATATAAAAAAAAGTAATTAATAATGTTAATAATAATAAATAGCAATAATAACAAAAAACTAAAGAGTGGTTAAAAGCAGTAACAATATGTAAAAAATAAATCCGAATATTGTAAAATTTTGATATTAGAGGCAGAACCTCTTAGTGATAAATTATTGATAAGGGATTTCCTTAAATAACTCTATGAGTTTAGCTTTTCTTTTATGATAAAAGTCGAATTCGACAAATCTAGAATTAGTGCTATGGACACAACGACCTATAGGGCTTACCTTAAATTAGCTATTGAGAGAAAATAATTTTGGATTACGAGAAGTCCGAGAAGGGATATGAATGCCTACATGATCAAGGGCAAATAATAATAATAATAATAATAATACAAAATGTTGGTTAGTGTTTTATGTTATTGAATTAACAAAGTTACTCTTCACCTTCACATGATTAATTTGTTACTTATTAAATTCAACTATTATTCTTTCAAAGACCACAACCCTTAAATGGTAAAAAGAAAAGACTATGTTTAAAACGCACAAATGTGCTTTTTACACAAGCCTTCCGCCAGAGAGCGGGGTAGTGTTGCCACATCAATGCCTCCAGCTTGCTACTCAGAGATGACCATGATTTTATTAATTTCATCTGAAATGTTCCCAGTAAAATAAAATAAAATGCCACCATGATTGAGAACACATTATTTTGTATATAATATCACACAATATAACCAAACAATTAGCAAGTTTACTTTAAAAAAACACTATTTTGAATATTTTAGACATAACGTTTGTTAGCAATTTAAAAATTAATATGGGTTGACTAATTTTCATAATACTCTGCTAAATTAAGTCTAACTTTCAAATGAACCGACTCGATGGTTGCATGATCTAAGGCATCACTTTTGCAATAGACAGACTGCCGATGACGTGAAGATCACGGTTCAAATACTGGTAAGGTGTAACGAGGGTGTTTTTTTCCTGTAGAGTTTCTCCCTCTCCCATCGCCAATTGCATGTACATTTCCTCTAAATTCTACTTTACTTATTCCTACCACATGTATGCAAATAACACTTATGCGTCAAACCCAAACGGGTAATGAAACGTGGTGGGAAAAATAATTAGTATATGAAATCAATTTGATGAATTCATAATCAAGATGAATGGGTACCTTGGGGTCCAACCCGTTTGGTGTGCGCAGGGCATTGCTACCCCGGTTACTCCTCTTCCTCTCAACGTGGTACTGCCGCCTCTTGTTCTGTACTGCCAACAGCAGGGAGATGAATGTGTTTTTGAGTTCCTTCTCGTACTCTAGCTCGTCCCGCAGAGCCAACTCCGCTATCAGGGTCTCTGAGAACTCGCGGATCAACACCTCTAGCTCTAGGTACAGTTCGTTCAGCTGAGACAGACTCAGCGTCTTGAGTTCTGAGGAAGAAAAGGAACAATAGCATGTGAGTCAAGAATGACAAAATATGAAAGGTGTTTAGATGATCGTAAATCAAAAACTTGGAACCAGGGGTCATATAGGGAACCTTTGACTTAGAGCAATTAAAACATTATTTCCCAAACTTTCGATAGTGTTCCGACCCTTTTCGGGGCCAAATCAAGGCAGCCCTTCCAGCTCTTCATTAAAATAAAGGAAACCATAATGTAAAGCAGAGGTCAGAAACCTATGGCACTTGTGCCAAGAGAGGTACGCAGAACGATTTTCAATTGGCACGCTGAGCGATTTGAATAAAAATAGTATAAAACCTTTATTTTTAATTAAAACCATTAATTTGAGTAATAATTTTGATTACAACCTGTTTTATGTTTAAATGATTCAATTGTTTTTTATTCAAAATAATGTTTTCAGAACTTAAATTTTGCTAAACACATTTATAACCTTTGTATTTATTCTGATTTCTCTTAAAATATTCAATATTCAAGAAAGAGTGGTTGTTTAGTGTACATATGATTTAGAAAGGTGTTAAATTTAGATTTTACAAGATCGACTTAAATTTGTTTTAATAAGTGTACTAGTCAACTAGTATAAAAATATAAGTGATTTGGGTTGACTTAGGTTGGTTGGCAAGCTGAGCGACTTTTCAATACTACTTTGGCACAACACTACTAAAAGGTTGCCAACCCCTGCCGCAAAGTATTCCATTTGTGGTAAATAATTAATGAGTTGGGATATAATTACTAAGTTTATCTTAAAACTATGTTAGAAAAGAGTCAAGACATTAATAAGCTACCCGCCTCGGTGGCGTAGTTGGGTAACACGCTTTTCGTGTTGAAGCTCGACTGCTGAGGACGGGGAGATCGAGGTTCGAATCTCTGTCAGGTGAACTGGGGGTGGTTTTTACTAAATGATTTTCCACTCTCCCTCCACGCAAATGCGGGTTCACTTCCACTAATTCAACCTTCCCAAGTCCTAATCCATTAGAGTAATTAGTACTTAAAGCGTATAACCCGAACGGGTAGTAAGACGCGGTGCTAAATATTATTATTATTAATAAGGGGCATACTAGGTACCAAAGTAAATTCGGGATAGATTTTTTTTAAATATAATTTTGAAGTTTGTCGAATGGATACAATGGTAGCTTGTCCTAGTTATCCCTTACCACCTCTCCTAACGTAGATAGGGTATAGACTATAAATATATCTATAAAAAGTGAGCGGTTAATTTTTTGATATTATACCTTAAATATATAGATTTAAAAAAATAGTTAATCCAAATACATGTCGCTTGAGAATGTATAGTTTATAAACGGTTAAGATACATAATTTAAATATCCTCAAAGGTCGCATCCATGTTGAAAAATGCCAGATCTGTCCCAGAACCGGAATTGGCCAGATCTGGGTATATCTGGACCAGTTCTGGCCAGAAATTATTTTTCCCCATGGGCGGGTTCCTCCGTCCCTGGTCTAGATACACTCCCCATGGGTCATGTGCAGCATCTGATGAAACCTTGAGTAGACCAAGAAAATGCACACGATAATAATATGGGAGCACTCACTGTCTTCGTAAAGGGGTGATTGTAGAACGTCCTTGCCCTTATCCAAGGTGTCGGAAGAGTCGAGTAGAGAGCCATCCGAATCGGGGGAGCATTCTGTCGAGGGAGTTTCCTAGAAACCGAACAAAAAAATATAAATTAGAAGAGCAAGAGATGATTCAAAATACCATCATTTTAAAAGAGCAAGAGATAATTCAAAATACCGTTCTTATGGAAGAGCAACAGCCATTTTTGTTAAGAGAAAAAAAAATTACTTTTCCAACTCAAATAGACACACTAATTAACTATTATTGTTATTATCACCGCGTCTTACTACCCGTTCGAGTTATATGCACTTACGCTAATGTGTAATGGTAGGGTGATTGTGAGATAGATGAAATGGAGGACCTACAGTTTAACGTGGGATCCGAACCACGGTGGAGGCCTGGTATTCCCCAAATTCACAAGTTGTGATTAATACACGTCTTGTCAGAGGTGAAGGAAGGGTTTAGTAATCAGACAAATCTGCGCCGGGACCGAGGGTTGAACCCCGGACCCACAGCACAGAAGTCCGACATCTTACCCCTAGACCACCAAGTCACCCATCTAATTAACCAAAATGAAATATTATCTAAAGAGATATTTCCCAAACTTTTGCCGGTCGTGTAACCCTGTTAGGGGCCATGGGTTAGTAAAATAATTAATACAAGAAAAATTAAATATCTACCTGTTATCTTGAAAGAGTTTGAACAGCAATTCCAAATTTTAATGAAGCTTTAGTGGTGAACTAAACAAACGGTATGACACATGGGGTGAAACGATTTATAAACGTCTACGGCCTTACATCAATACTTGCGTCAGCTGGTTTTTTCATATGCACTATTAACCAAAAATATTTGATGATTGATAAAGAGGAGTGGTATAGTGGGTTAAAATACTTAGTGTACCCGCACTACTGATCACGAAGTGTAAGGCGTCAGTATCACAAAGACTGAATTCCGGTGTCGAGGATGTCGAGGCTCAAATATAGGCTGGGAGAGAGGGAGAATTTCAAACAGAGGATTTATCACTGTGGGCTTACCATTCCCTCTCCGCACAAAGGCGGGTAAATTTCCTCTAAATTCTACCTTCTTCACCCTTACAACATTACCGTAATCAATATATTGAGATGGGGGATGGAACACACATTTTTCCACCTTTTTTTTTTATAAGTGACACAAGCATTCTTAGAGGAAACTCTTTGTGTGTGACAAATCTCAAGACACGGCACCAAACAATAATAATAATATTTAGCACCGCGTCTTACTACCCGTTCGGGTTATACGCTTTAAGTACTAATTACGCTAATGGATTAGGAATTGAGAAGGTTGAATTATAGGAAGTGAACCCACATTTGCGTGGAGGGAGAGTGGAAAACCATTTAGGAAAAACCACCCCCAGTTCACCCGACCGAGATTCGAACCTCGATCTCCCCGTCCACAGCAGTCGAGCTCAACACGACAAGCGCGTTAGCCAACTACGCCACCGAGTCGGGTCGGTCACCAAAAAAAATTTATATAAGTCATCATCAGCAAATATTGATGTTTTGTATTATAAACATGTTTACTCTAACAATCAACGTACAACTAACAAGTTTCTTAAACAACTCTTGAGTCAGGCGAGAAAAAAATATTGCCCCCAAGAACTTTATAAGGAAATTACTTATACGTTCACATTTATTTAACAGGCTAGACTCTAAATAGGTGAGGTGCTGCATAGCATATTTACTCCAATTTTCTTATTATATAGTATTTTGTATGTGATTCTTCATTGCAAAGCAAACTGGATCGTACACAACCTTAGGAGGAACTGTCTTCTGCAGGGTTGAAGGAAATAGAATATTAGGAAGGAGGAGGATTCGAATATTAGATTACATGAAGGAAAGAAGAAAATTCTGGTAGCCGAAGGAGGAGCCAGATTACAAGGAGCATTAGTGATCTAAATTCACCGACAAAAGGAATGGACCTGTCATAAGACAGAACATCCAAAAATAAAGTAAAGTGGTCATTTTGTGTTTGGCATTTTCGGGGAAAGTCACTCTAAATTCACGGATAAAAGCCAAAGAGGGTAGCTGTACATAATAAACCTATTAGATTATATATATAAATACACACACACACACACATACATAGTCGTGTTATTGAACACTCTCAATATATATATATTGAAAGTGAAAGGATGGTACAAGAAATTAGCGAACTAGCCTGAACACAATTCCATAAGTTGACCAAAAGTCAGAATCATTGACTAATACTTTTATTAAACAGTTGCCCGCCTCGGTGGCATAGTTGTCTAATGCGCTTGTCGTGTTGAGCTCTACTGCTGAGGACGGGGAGATCAAGGTTCGAATCTCGGTCGGGTGAACGGTTGTTTTTTTCCTAAATGGTTTTCCACTCTCCCTCCACGCAAATGCGGGTTCACTTCCTCTAATTTAACCTTCCCAATTCCTAATCTATTAGAGTAATTAGTACTTAAAGCGTATAACCCGAACGGGTAGTAAGACGCGGTGCTAAAAAAAAGAAATTAAACTGTTATTACATTCATTCGGAATTACCTACGTACTGTTATTAAAGAGAAGTCAGATGACACGAATGGATGAAAAAATATATATCTGTCACTGGCTCTTTTTCAGTCGACGTATACGGTAAGGAAGAGCTTGCCTTACATAAAAAAATAGTTCACATAGCCCCATCATATAAAAATAAAGAATTTAAATTGCGTATCTGGCACTTTCTTACTATGAAGTTGCCAGAGGCACCTAACAAACAATCAAAATAATTCAAGAAATATTAATTTTTCATATAATACTCCCCTTAGTAAAAGGACACTGGACACGATTGGGATAAAAAAATAAATCTCTCCTCAGCTCTCCTATAATCAACATATATGGTGAAGGAAGGGTGTGGGGGTCCAAGCCCCCGTGGTATTTGATTGACCCACTCTAGGGGAAGGGTTCATATATGCATACAAAAACCTTTACTGACTAAAAATATAGTAAAGTTTTCTAGTAGATTCCTGCCCCCCCGCCCACCTAAAAAAAATTTGCTTTTTAAACTCTTGGTTACATTTGAACATTTAATAAATCGACTTAATTAAAATTTGTTTATTTAACACACATGCATTTCAAATCAACTAATTATTTAACAAACAGGAGATAAAATCAGTCTGGGGACTCTCCCCTAAAATCGGGGATGAATGGTCATCTTATTCTAGAGTCAAGTAATCAACATATTTGCAGTGATGATCTCAGTTTCCCCCTAACAACTTCCCCCTCCCCCTTGCAAAAGTTCGTTTTGTTCCTATGTTTAACAGACTTTCGGTTAAAATGCATTCAGACTTTTTTTTTCAGATATAAATATTTACTCTTCAATCAACACACTCTGTGGCCACACTATTTTTTTATGTTGGCTTTTTTTTATATCTGCGCCCATTAGTTTCCAGTTCAATGCCCTGTTGGTATTTCTAAACCCCGGACATGTGGTTCCAAAACGCCATTTCAATTTTTTGAAGTCTGAAAATCTAAGATTTTCAACTTCTCAATTTCGAGTCGAATCCGAATAAAATCTTATGAAAATGTTTTGAATACAATATTTATATTATATTTAATGAATTTGGCACTACGTCTTACTAACCGTTCCGTTTTATTTATCTGAATTTTATTTAATTCATTATAATATAAATGACCTTATTTTTTATTAAACTAATATATATTTATATAATATATAACTTATAATGAATTTAGTAATATTAATACACCTATCTATCTAATAGGTGGAATTATATTAATATTACCAAATTCATCATACACATATGTATATAATATTAGGCAGAATTATACTAATGCTACTAAACTCATAAGTTTCTTAATAAAAAGTAACAGATGCATATCACATGACTTGGCGTATGAATACTTGAAAGTAGATTTAGTTAATCTTTCAAGCTTTCAGATATGTGCGTTTTTAAGATAAACTGGTCTGTAATTTTCCGGTCAATCGGCCGTCAGATGATGTGTTCGAACAGAACTGCAAGATTAACAACTCTTGAAACCTCTATTGTGACGCAAGGATGAAAATTAAAAAAATACGGTCTTTCTAAACTGGTATTGGTTTACATCCGTTGGAGAGAGAGTCATGTACAGTCCGATTTTCATATGAAGAACCTTATCAGACAGCTGGAAAAGTTACTGAGGCCTGATTTTACTAGGAAGCCCACTTTCGATTACCAAAATTGATTGAAAGTCACTAAAATTTGGTATTCTTTAAATAACTCTATTTTGATTTATTAAATATAAAGTTGTTTATCACCGCGGCCTACTACCCGTTCGGGACATACGTTTATGTACTATTTACGCTAATGTTATAGGGATTATGTAGGTTATATATAGAGAGGAGGTAAACCAGCATTTACCTCGTGTGAAAGTGAAAAACCATTTTGAAAAAAAAACCTTCCCTCTCAATACACCTGATCGAGATATGAACCTTGATCTCCCCGTCATTGGTAGTCTAGTCCACTGCGATAGTAGCGCGTTAGACCATGCGGTCAACGAATCAGGTTGGTTATACAGTTTATTTTAAAAGCTATCAAAAGCTTTCAATAATAGACAACTTCATTATGAATGACTGTATCGTTTATATTTTAATCAAACTTGCTGAGAATGTGTATATGTATATTTATATATATATATATTAAAAAAACTTCCCTTAATACACCTGATCGAGATATGAAGATAAGATATATATATATATATATATATATATATATATATATA
>CABFVX010000239.1:0-10380 GCA_902151425.1 Timema shepardi | reverse complement strand
AAAAAAAAAAAAAAAAAAGTCACGTTCTCTGCCATTTGAAGTTGTAACGTACAGTATATTATTAGAACGAGACCGAATATGAACGTACCTGCATCATGTCGTCTATCTCACGTATGACTTCGTCCGCCGTCTTGACGGGCTCCTGGTCCTGATGCAGGCCGGACAGGATGAGGGAGTGCATGTCAAGGTCACTGGCCACCGCTTCGTCTTCGGAACTCAGATCCAGCAGGTCATCGTCCGAGGGGAACTTCTCCTGTGAACATACAGCATAGAGTTACACCAGTGACGGCATTATACTCGTGTCAGGAGGAATAAGAGGTATTAGGAGAGGATGAAGAATGAGAGGTATTAAGAGAGGAGGAATTAGGAGAGGAGGAATAAGGGGTATTGATAGAGGAGGAATAAGGGGTATTGATAGAGGAGGAATAAGGGGTATTGATAGAGGAGGAATAAGGGGTATTAAGAGAGGAGGAATAAGGGATATTAGGAGAGGAGAAATAAGAGATGTTAGGAGAGGAGGAATAAGGGTTATTGATAGAGGAGGAATAAAGGGAAGAAAGGAAGAATAAAGGGAAGAGAGGAAGAATAAGAGATATAAGGTGCGTAGAAGGAATAAGAGGTATTAGGTGCTGAGGAATAAGGGGCATTGGGAGAGGAGGGGAAATAAGAGGTACCTATTAGAAGAGGAGGAGGAATAAGATGAATTAGGTGCGGAGGAGTAATAAGAGGTATTAGGTGCTGGGGAAGAATAAGCTAGATGATAAAAGTGGAAATTTGCATGAGTCTTAATTAGTGAGGCCGAAATAGTTTTAGTAATTTAAAACAATAATAAACCGCATCCCCCTTGCCCTCAAAAGCTTCGATCCCCATTTACCTTGGCCGTCACCTAAAGAAAGGGTTTTAATCTCAGTTTATTTCCTACTGACATACATTTGGTGATATGGCCCTTCTGGCAACACTTAAGATTAGGGCCGCCTTAATTGGGTGTGTACCGATGAACAGGCCTACACAAAGACTGTCGGTAGAATATCTGGAATTCAATTCATATACAGTAGCCCCGTAGCTTCTTTGGTGCTGACCGACAGCTCACAGCTGACTTCTGACAGTCAACATTTAGGTATATACCGGAATTTTGACTTTCAGAAGTGACAGCTGCTAAACACATGTTTTTGCAGATTATATAGTTCGGCGTAGGAATACATAATTTGGTGTGGTAATTTTTCAAAGCCGTCAGTTGTCAGCTGTGAGCTGTCAGTCAGCACCGAAGAAGCCATAGGGCTACATAATTTGGTCTGGTAATTTTTCAAAGCCGTCAGTTGTCAGCTGTGAGCTGTCAGTCAGCACCGAAGAAGCCATAGGGCTACTGCACATCATCATAAAATGACCTTGAACGTATATTTATAAAAACAGTAAAGATTCGATTAAGCGAACGTCGGTTATCCGAAACATCAACCCTCCGAGCATAAACCTGCTTTTGAAGAAAATTAGAAACTTGGCGGCAAGAAAAAGACACTAAAACTTCGTTTAAAAATAAAACTACCCACTATTATTTTGTATAACGGTATAGTGACAGAAATGTTTTGTTTGATATAATGTGTTTTATATATTTATAATTTAATCTCAGAGTTAATTATAAGGATACCCATGAAAACGCTTCTGTATACTCCGTTCACCTTAAAAGGTAGCAGTCTTATCTTAACGGATTACACTATGACCCCCCACCCCCTCATTTCTTTTGCGGCAAATTTTTATGAGACGAGGTGTTGATGCATGAGGCCCAACAAAAACTTGCTCGTTTTGTGAGTGAATAGTAGTTGTAACTGTTTCAAATGTTTCATAATTTATTATTGTTAAAATATAAGGTGAGATGTAGTAATATATATTGTTTGAATTTAATTTTACTTTAATTTCTGGAATTATTCAGAATTTTCGTTAGTCTGGTTGAAACCCAGTCCTTATAATGCCGGATAAACGAGGTTCCACTTTGCTTCAATATTATGTATTTATAATTGCTCTCCACAATTCACATACCAAGTTATACATACTTTTTTTTTTAGCACCGCGTCTTACTACCCGTTCAGGCTATATGATTATGTACCAACTACGCTGATAGGTTTAGGGATTAGGAAGGTTATATTTACCCCAACTTTGCTCGTTAGGGGCTTCGCCCCCAAACTCCCAGTGAGTTTTCTTTGCAAGGGGATGTAAACTAATGTAATTCCAGAACAGTTTTTTGATAGGTCTTACCGTTTAGCCACAAGAGACCTCCAAAGAAAGGTCCGCGCCACTTTGATTTTTTTTCGGGGGTTAAAAATTAAATTTTTGGAATTTTCCCGTCAGTTACAGGCTAGAAGCTTTAAGTTTGCCAAATTTCAAGTTTCTAGCTCATCTGGAAGTGGGTAAACAATGTCAGTTAGTGAGTCAGCCGTGTGGCTTTATAGTAGTATAATTAAGTGTGCCTTCATTTGCGTGAAAGGAGAGTGGAAAACTAGGAGGGGGAACCTCAGTACACCCAACCGAGATTAGAACCTCGACCTCCCCGTAATCGGCAGTCTATTCTACTGCGGATCCTGTTATTGATTGTGTGAAAGCTAAACTCGTAATTATGGTAAATTCAGTCACATTACGAAGTTTTATAATATGATAATAGATTTTATATGGTGTGTGTATTTTGTTTATAAGTAAACTTACATGTTTTATCGACCGAACAACCCTTGGTCCCAATTTGTTCGGTTAATCGACACTTTACTGTGTATATAAGTTTAATTATTAAAACGTCAGGCCCCATTAACTTGTCGACATACTTATTATGTGAGCAAAGTAGAACAAATCCGGCCTGAAATATTATCTCCTCTTTGAAGCGTTCTCTCCATAAATCTCAGTGAGGAGAAGAGATCGAGACGGATGTAAAAATGTTATATCTTTCCCGACGCTAGAGTGTAGGTCGGTGTTTATCTGAGTTGTATCACAGGGGTGTGCAACCCCCCTTAATACTTTGGCCTGCTGTATCTTCTGACACAAATAACACGACGTCTCTTATTCTCCTAATGACATCCCCAAGTCACATAAAAAAAGGGGAGGAAGCGTGTGTGCACGTGGAGAGCCACACGTGAGCAGGCACCTAACTAAGATTCGAACCCTGACTTTCATCAAAGACAATTGTGTGTGATACGAGTCAAACAACGCAAATCACGCAGTCACTGCTATGGATATTTGTTTAGCACCGCGTCTTAGTACCTCTTCAGGTTATACGCATATGTACTAATTACGCTGATGAGCTAGAGATAAGGTTGAATTTAAAGGAAATATACCCGTATTTGCATTTGAGAGTTTAAAAAAATAGAAAAAACTCTCAGTACACCCCAGCGGGATTAAAGCCCCGATCTCCCTGTAGTTGACAGACTAGTTTATTACAAAAGTGATGCCTTAGACCATGTGGCCACCGAAGCAGGCTGCTACAGATTATATTAACGGTCTTGTTTTTAGTACAAATTCTGAATTTTTTTTAACGTGCACCGTGTATTACCACCCATCCGGTATATCCGCATATTATTATTATTATTATTATTATTATTAATATCAATGGGGTAGAGATGAGGAAGATCGAATTTAGAGGAAATGTGCGAAACCATTTACGAAATAACCGCCCTCAATACACCCACCAGTGTTCGAACTCAAACCTCTTCATAGCGGGCAATCCAGTCTATTTGCGAGCCTGACGTCTTAAGCTGTACGACCACAGGCGTGGGCTATTAATCTGTCCAATTCGAGGTGGTAGGGAACGGGCGAGACAGAATGCGACCACCGCCAACGTTGAAGTGTAGACCGCGGCACTATTTTATCAGCCAAGCAACGCCTCCGCTTCCTACTCACGCGTCGTCAGCGTCGTTCTCTCTGAGAGGATGTGCTTGAGACATCCGGAAATGATACTTGTCCGACGACAAATGAGGACCCTCAAACTTTATATTGGCGGGAAGGGTTTCCCCGCTAATTCTATGGGCGATAGGGGAGCTCTAGCGGCCCTTATCACTAGGAATTATTTACTTTTATAATTTATATGAAAAAATAAAATTGTGTATTTGAGATTCGGCTGTAATTTGATACTAATAGCTTTGAATAATCAATAACCCGCCTCGGTGGCGTAGTTGGCTAACGCGCTTGTCGTGTTGAGCCAGACTACTGAGGACGGGGAGATCGAGGTTCGAANTTCCTAAATGGTTTTCCACTCTCCCTCCACGCAAATGCGGGTTCACTTCCTCTAATTCAACCTTCCCAATTCCTATTTCATTAGCGTAATTAGTACTTAAAGCGTATAACCCGAACGGGTAGTAAGACGCGGTGCTAAATATTATATATGATATCAGAGTTAAAAGATAAAAATTATAAAATGTAAATTTCCCCCCATTCCCTCCTCAACATATTTCTTTTCATTTTGTTCCATTTAGTAAATTTCTGAAGAAAAAAAATATATATATTTTTAATGGGTTTAGCTACATCTAATTTTTAACTTTTGTTTAATTTTTCAGAAATTTTGTTGTTGTTGCGAAAATTGGTTTTTGAAAATCCTTTAATTAGTTCAGAATTATGTTCAGATGCTCTAAAAATTCCCTCACACAATGTTAAATTCCCAAAATTCTCTCTCGAAGAGAGCGGGTGAGAGATTGAGGCACACGGCTAGTAGAGGGGACTCCAATCTACCACCCACTTATAAAACCACACATGGGTGACCTTGGCCAATTTAAGTGATATTTTCAATTTGGGGATTTTAAGTGAATTTAAAAAACCAAAACCAATTGATACATCAGCCCCTGAATAATAATAACGGTACGAGCATAACTTGGGTCTTATGATATTCCGGTTAGTCCACTGTGAAATATAATTCATTCACGAGCTAAGTTTACCTGGATGACAGTTCGAAATGTTACTAGAAGTAATCCCTAATATATCACTACGCCAACAGCTGACATCTATCACTTTGGATGACTGTAATGAAAACAGATGGTAATATATTAATGTGATAGTTAACCACAGTAATTTAGGCCAATATTATTTATATATTTATTTGAGGACGGACACAAAGTTTATTTATAGTTTTATTCCACTTAAAAAAATATTCACACCACTTTCACAAAAACTTCTAACGAACATTGCTTCAAAATGGCGACTGACAAATTTAAACCATATGATTGAACATAGCGGTAAACAAGTTTTTTACAATGATGCGGACACGCAGTTGATGAAAATATTTTATTCGGTTAAATATTTCAAAATAAGATAAAATGATCATAAAATAATTTATTTTATGTAAAAAAAAAACAATTTTCTCTTTTCCAATTAAATACGATGCCTATATTAAAAGGTATTGGTATGTGCACTATATTACACAAATTCAGTAACGTTCCAAAACGAAGAATAAGTACTTTTAATTATGTTTAAAATATTGTTTCAATTTGGATAAAATACATTATTAAAAAAAAATGAAATAGTATGAGAATACTTAAGTTTACGTTATTTTAAATGTATTATATAACAGGTAATTAAAGATCTTTACATTTATAACAAAACAGAGATCTTTTACAAGGGTTGGCAACCCAAAACCTAAACATATGATTTTTGAACTGTCATTTAGATAAAAATCTATCTTGGACGAACTTTAGACTTTTAAAAAAAGAGCATCCAGCACGCATGCGCCTGTACTCCCCTCTTCCCTCTGCCCAAGCGACAGTATCTTTGACCGGAGGTGCGGTCTTATCCACCAGGTGGAAAGTTATGTTGTCTGTCTAAGAACAGTACGAACCAGTTGCTGTGAATCACGAGTGTAGGGGGGCTGTCTTTGGACTGGTTCTTGTGTTTTAAACACATGTCAGACTAAACAATATGTCTTCTGGAGCACCTGCTGCTTAGAGTCTACCACCGTCAACTACGAGAAATACAAGCCAGGTTCCTATAGTAAGGTTCTGATAAAAAAATTAAACTTTTATCAAATACAAAAATAGGTATAATTTTTAAAGTTTAACTTGATATTATTTTACTTTATTGCCAGTATTACTTTATAGGCATTGATAATATACAGGGTGATTCAAAACACTTATATAGAATATAAAATGAACGTGAAACACAAACGGAACTGTTCTTTAGTTCGTGACAGTCCTACTTGTCATGGACCAAGATAGTTTTACATTATTCAAAGGTGATTTTCCAATCATGAGTTAATTAAAAAAAACTTTGTGTTCAGTCTCGAATGAATCACATATACATCGAAAGCTAAAAAGTAGTTTTAGTAAGTTTAACTGATAATTTAATACTCTTATTATTATTATTATTATTATTATTATCATCACCGCGTCTTACTACCCGTTCGGGTTATACGCACTTACGCCAATATCTAATGGTAGGGTGATTGTGAGATGAAATGCAGGAACTACAATTTAACGTGGAATCCGAACCACGTTGGAGGCCTGGCATTCCACACATTCACAAGTTGTGATTAATACACGTCTTGTCAGAGGCGAAGGAAGGGTTTAGTAATCAGATAAATCTGCGCCGGGACCGAGGATTGAGGCTCGGACCCTAGCACAGAAGTCTGATACCTTACCCCTAGACCGCCAGGTCATTTAAAAATGAAATTAAATATTTAAAAAAATATATTTAATCCCCCATGCGATCTTTTAATATTCATATGAGCTACCCTCATATTTACACTAATGAGGTAAAGATTAGGAAGGTAGGTTTTAGAGTAAATGGGCCCACACTTAAGAAGAGAAAGAGAGAAAATCCGAATAGGAAAAAAACACCTTCAATAGCTCAAATTTGAATACCACCTCCATCACAGGAAAACCAGACAAGACGAGAGACAAAGGCCTTTGTCCACGTGATCACCGATTACGGGTTATGGCAAAATCTACAGTCTACAATCTACAGTTTTACGGGGGAAAACAAATTTGCACTCCCTTCGGTGGTCGAATGTTCTAAGGTAGTGTTTCTTAAAGTGTGGTCCGTGACGGCCTATAACATGATCCGTATGATTCCTTTAAGATTAGTAATAATCATGAATTAAATAATATTGTATTATACAAAAATTTGAAATTCAAATACTAAAAATGATATAAAAAACTATTGCTTATTAATTCAATGTTAATAATTATATTTATACATTTCATTTCTTAAGTGAGTTTTATATCGTTTATTTATAGTTCCAAAATGAAATTGCTTAAAAATTATGTTTTTTCCCGAATAATTAGCAAACAAGCCCTCTATCACCTTTTCTCTCAGGTCCACGATGGTCCCCCAATGCGGCTGACTTTCAGGTGGTGGTTCTCCATTGCCAAAACTTTGATGATCATTATTTCAAGGCATCACTATCACCATAGACTGGACTGCTGATGACTGGGAGATCAGGGTTAGAGTCCCGGTCAAGTGTATCGAGAGTATTATTATTATTATTAGCACCGCGTCTTACTACCCGTTCGGGTTATACGCACTCACGCTAATGTGTAAATGGTAGGGTGATAGTGAGATGAAATGAAGGACCTACAGTTTAACGTGGAACCCGAACCACGGTGGAGGCCTGGCATTATTGAGTGTGTTGTTTTCCTAAATTGTTTACCATGTTTTTTCCCAAGCAAATGCGAGTACACTTCCACTTGATTAGAACTTACTCATCCGTCATATCCAACACATTTACACACGCCTCGGTGGCAAAGTTGGCTAATGCGCTAGATTCGTGTTGAGCTAGACTGCCGAGGATAGGGATATCGAGGTTAGAATCTCGCTCGGATGAATTGGGGGGTAGGGGGGGGAGGCTGTTCCCAAACAGTTTTCCACTCTTCCTTCACACAAATGTGGGCTCACTTTCTCTAAATTCAACCTTCCCAATTTCTAACTCATTAGCATAGTCTATTAGTAGGCCTATTTTAAGCGTAGAGCCCAAACGGGCAGTAAGACGCTGTGAAAAAAGGGAAAAAAAGTTTTCAAATAAACGTAAACAAATAAGTTATTTTGACTACGTTTATTTGGCTCAGTGAAAGTGACTTATGGCTCTCGTGGATTATACTATTTAGTCTTTTTTTTAACCTTATTTTATCAAATACCCCCGATCTGTCGGTCAGTTTTGAGCCCCAGTAATTGATCTGTATCCCCTCCTTGATATAACAAGCTCGCTTCCCCCCCTCCCCCAGCCCTCGCCATTTCCCCTCACTCCATTAAATCTGCACGTACCTCCACACACTAATCAATACTCTTCTCCCTACCTGCCGGCCGCAGGGCAATACACTCGGGTTGAATTGAATGTAGACCTCTCTTTACACGTCACAGACACACCGCGACATTAATGAGGAGTTGTATATTTAACCAAGTATTGAATTAGGATCTGCGGTGCTACTCTCACAATAGATTGGCCTGACGATGACGGGGAGATTGAGGTTCGAATCTCTATCGAGTGGTCTGAGGGTGGTTTTTCATAAATAGTTCCCCATTTTCTCAGAGCAAATACGTTTAAACATCCTTCTAAATTCAACCTTCCTCATCCCTAACCTATTAGTGTAATTAGTACACAAGCGTAAAGCCCGAATGGGTAGTAATCCGCGGCCAGGGTGTCTACTAAGTTGGAGAAACAAAATTTAGTGACTTTTTTTTTTGTGACCTTTTTTGACCAAAAAATATCTTTGGTAATCGGCCGAACATTATATAATGCATATAGAGGCATAATGCACTCACACACAACATTAAACTTTAACTAGAGAGCAAATGTTAACCTTGACCTTGATATCAAGGTACAGACAACTTGCGGCTAGCGCGTGGCATTATGGGTAGTGGGTGGTTCGACACTCGACACGTTCGCGTTGTTGCAATGCGCGGGAAATTCGAACAAAAATATTTTCGTGACTTTATGACTAAAATATAGAAAATTCGTGACCTTTCAGGGACTTTGGTGACTTCCCCCCCCCCTCCGCCCACCCAATTAGTTACTTTTTCGTGACTTTCGGGGCTTTCTTGACCCAGTAGACACCCTGGCGGCGCTAAAATAAACTATCGACATATTTTATTTTATACTAGATAAACAGATATTTAAGATTAATAACACGATGGATGTTTTCAAATTATTGTGTTGTGTTATGAAACAAATCAAAACAGAAGGGATTCGAGCACCAACGGCTTATTCTTACACTAAAACCAGCAAATGTCGAGAAAAATCTCGAAGCACCCAAGAGACGCTCATTCCCCCGTAGAAAAAAGTAAATTTTTCCCCAAACGACGTTGGCAGCATCGGATATGATACAAGATGGCGTCGCATCTCGGCAATATTATCGAGAACACATGTGGTGATTAATTAACACGAGAGTTAAGTGTCGTAATCACTAATGTCCGTTTAGGAAATACAAATAAAGTCACACTCTAAAAAGGTTATTTCAAATCATTCCATAACAGTACAGTATTTTTATCAAGTTAATTAAATTGAAAAATGACATCTGGACACGGGAATCGAACCCGGGATATTTAGCTTAGTACGTCAATCCTCTAACCACTGAGCTATCCAGGAATCGTCCCATGTCCAGGGTCATTCTTCACTCATATTTTAAGGCAGAGTCTGTGATGGACATGCGGAAATCGTCAGTTACAATTATGTGAACAATTACGTCACGAATCATCAGATAGTGCAACCACCATCGACTCAATAGTTGACTTTAAGTTGCCAATTGTACAGTGATATTGTACGGGTCCGACATCATGAAGGATTAGTACAGTATATTTTAATTGTCTGCTAGTCTCTCACTTTGTAGACGCATGCGCACTTATTGAGTCGGTTGGTTTTGAAATTTAATTGGGTCTCTCAAACTCTGTGGCGGCTCATGTATAGGCACTGCGGAACTGCAGCACCCCCTATTTCCACTTGATATTATAGATAACATTTAATATAATAAGTAATTGTTTCTATAATCCTTTATTTTTGTAGTACAATATATAGTCCTTAAGCTTAATGTCAGTACTTCAGTAGCCATCCCCCAGTTTGTAATGTATTGGTTTGGATTAATCTAAATTATGTAAAAAGTCATGGATGAAGGTAATTTTTCTTTAAAGTAATATAGGTAGAGTATCCTTTTAAGATTCATCCATGAACAAACACGCGTTTCTCAGAATGAGGTGAAAAGGACTTCGCCCCTAAAATATATTTTTATACCATCTTTCTTGTTAAAATATCTACTGCATTGTTTCTTGTGAAAAGAAACCTTTTCAGAGTATTTGGCAGAACACGCCATTTCTTTATACCAATAAGAAACTAGCCTTCACAAAACCAGTCGCCAGGACTCTTTCTATTGGTTAGTTTTTACATTGTTGACCAGGGGAGAAAATGCAAGGGGTATGTCATATATAAACCATTGT
>CABFVX010000238.1:348888-363546 GCA_902151425.1 Timema shepardi | reverse complement strand
GACGTCACCAAGACAGTCACTATAAGGGGCGTGGCTCAAAGTGACGGGTAATAAATCAGATAAAGCTGGCCACTTACTACTAATGTGTGAGGGTTTGTATTCATTCAACCCCAAAATGAACTTTAGTGAAAGAAATGACAAGCTCAAGTTTCTCATTAATTACTCAACTAAATGATTTATTGCAAGGCATTAAATTATCTGAAAAATAAATAAAATTAAAGATTAGGAACAGATTTTCTTATTCCTTAAAATAATTATAATTGAATGATACTACGTTTAATTACTTTACTATCAAAAATAACATAACATCGATAATTTCGCAGTATAACTAATCAATTTTGTGGGGCACTTGTGTGCCACGGCACCCTCTTTGAGAACTAATTGATTAGAGAAGTGCAGAACCTACCATCTATAGGACACATCTGCTCAGTCAATAGTGGACAAATTAAAATTTATAGTTTATTTATATTGGTAAAGCCAAATATAACTCAATGCGCAAAGAAAAGAAAAAAGAAAAAACTTCTACATTAAAACAAATACATGCAAGTAGGCTATTCTGCATACTTTTAATTTAAATAAAATAAAAGTTTGCATGGGTCATGTGGTTGCAAATTTAAAAAATATTTGGTCTAGAGTTAAAAAAAAATATTTTGAAAATATTTCTGCAAATACGACGGATACAAAAATATGTTATGCATAAAAATTAAGGATAAGAAACTTCCAAACAAAAAATATTTTTTTGCTTATTTTGCCTTATGTGCTACGATTTTCGTGTAATGCATGATATAAAATGAATCAAATCGCGCGCGATGGCAGTAAAACTCTCGAACGCGGGCGTGGGGTACCATAAACTTCAATAACTTCTGAACGAATATTGAAGTTTAAAAATAAAGCAATTTAAAGAGGAATAAAGTAGCTTTTTATTTATTTGTTAACAGCTTTTATTATGTTATGATGATAAAAAATAAGTTTAATCAACTGGTTTGATTTTTTTGAAAAATCATCACATATTATATATAGGCTTACAAGCGACAAAAATGTCCTAAATTAACGTTTTCATGAAGATCTTTGTATACAATATTTCATCATGACAGTGCGTTAGGAAATAAAAATAATAACTGCAATATAAAAAATATATAAGGCTTTTGCTGAGTACATTTTTTCTGTTGAAAAGTGTTTTTTTATGTGTATTATATTTTTAGCTATCGCGGAAAAATTACATGAAAGGGTTAGACAACGTGATTTGAACACTCATTTATTTAAAGATAATATCTAACAGTAATAATAAAAAAAAGTGTATTTCATTACTATTTATTCTAATAACGATGTAAATATTATGTAAGCATAAGAGTGTAATAATATGTTACACATGCTGAATTTGTTGGTATCGTAATTTCAAAGTGGTATGTAATCAGGTTTTATTGTAAATATTTATGTTTTACCAATTACATAGATTGCGTCAACGTTGTTTGTGACAATAATAACTTTAATAAAAAGAATGTATGTGCCTATGAAATCAAAAGCTATAAATGGATACTCATCAACGAAATAGCATTAAAATAACAAAAATAGTCATAAAAGCAACAAAAAAACTAAAATAGTAGAAAATTCTTTGTTAAAAAGCCGTAAAATTAGTATTTTTTAGCTGCTATAAAAATATTAAATGAGGTGGGGATGTAGGGTACGCGAGAAACGCTAAGATTTTATGCAGTTTTTTAAATCAAAACTACATCTTGTGAATGTTGGGAATGCCAGGCCTCCACCGTGGTTCGAATTCCACGTTAAACTGTAGGTCCTCCATTTCATCTCAAAATCACTCTACCATTACACATTAGCGTAAGTGCGTATAGCCCGAACGGGTAGTAAGACGCGGTGCTAAATAATAATAAAAAATATATCAAAACTATTTTTTGGCCAAATTAAATAACATATTTCTCCAGTAGAAGAATAATAGCTTAATTTTCTTCACATGCTGATATCAACAGTTGTCGAATATCCGTCATGGGCATAGTGGCATTTGATGAGAAAATGTTTAAATGAAGAGAAAAAGTTTTTATCACATTCTCAGATACGTTTGACCTGATATTGTTGTTAAGGTCAACAGGCAAAGAAAATTTAACTATGTTCTATTGTAAAAATACTGTAATTTATTTTGGCCAAAAAAAAGTGTTGCTATAAAAACTGTAAAAAAAACCTTTTCTCGCGTTCTTTACGGCCCCACCTTAACAATAAATAATCAGTGTTCACGTGATCCGCGTCTTAATACTCGTTCGGAGTCTCCGATATATTTAAACACAATATTGGTTTGGGAAGGTAGAATTTAAATTAAACATAGCAGCATTTTTCATGAAGAGAGAGTGGGAAATAATTTATGAGGATACACCTCAATACACCTGTAAGTGATTCGATGCCTTACTTCCCCCTACATCCACCAACCAGATCAGGTGAGACTGACGCCTTAGTACAATGATAATATCATAATATTTATTTCATATCCAGTGTGTTTGACTATGACTTTGGAGTTCAAAGCGCGATTAGATGTACTTGAAATTTTTAATGTTTACTTTTCCATGGTCTCTTTCGACAACTTTGATGTATCCCCCTACAATTAATTAGTCTAATTATGTGGTCTTATGATGCTTAGTTAATGTAGTTTTCCCCATGGATAATTAGTTAAAGTGGTTTACCACAAATACAGTGTCCATAGCTCAATTTGAGGTGGTACCGAGGAAAATATTTAGTTTTAAATATACATACAGGACCGTCCTGATATCCAATTAGTAAATTCACAGGTTATATATATAATGTTACATGTACTGTCCTTGGTTAATTTAGTATGTAATTCGTGTTCAGATATAATTTGTGTTTAGAAAATGAGCGTTGGGATAGCCCAAACAATAAAGAAAATAGAAATGCACTACTAAAAAAAATCGCATTCAATAAAATTAAGCATAAGTATAGAACGTTAACAAAACATTATTTCATCCAAACTTCTCGTTTATGCAATTTAAAAAATGGTATAAATTATAGATTTCTTAAAAGCAAGGGAAAAGAACCAGGCCATAAGTCTGCTTTCAACTCGAAACATGACGCAGTGCAAATATATTAAAAATAAGAAATACTACAGAAGATAACTATCAGACAAGCTTTGCAGATAAAACTCAGATTATATATATATAATAAGACTATATCAAAGAAAAGTAAACTTGGGGCATGTAAAAAAGCTTTGGTAAAATTATATATTAATTTTTTTTTATCAAGAGTTCAAATACGATCTAAAACCGTAGGAAAGTGGAACATTACAAAAAGGAAAAGGATTTAAAGATTTGGAAAGATGAAAAAAAAAGATCAAATAGGCTATAAGTATTATATTTTTCAAAGTGAATATGGTTCAGAGCAGCCTTCTGTCCATCCCCGCGGATTATTTAGTGGTTGGAATTATTTATTATTTACTTTTTGTATAGAGAAACTGGTTTGATTCGGCCCCAGGAAGATATTTAGTATTTATATAAAGATTCGCCATGCAGAAAAGTAGTACCTTTCCAGGATATGGGACTTAACGGTTAGTATTATGTGCAATGTCTTAGGTTAAGTGCATTTACTAGTTAATACCTGCGTTTAGAAAGTTCACGTTCAATATCTCAATCATAAAAAAAATTACATAGTTTTGTTGTAGTGATAGGTTTAAAATATGACATCTCTCGTTTTGTTGTCAAAACCAGCTTTTAACAACTTGAAATAGTTAGCCCTAGATAAAAAAAAAGACGATCAGTTTCTAAAAACTGCACCACAGGCAAATCTTGTCTGGTTACATCCAGATATTCGCTCCGTGCGCGTCATAGTAATGTAATGGAGGCAAATAGAAATACACCGGGATTTGCTTGGAGGGAGGTTGTAAAACAATTATAGAATTGGAGGAGACGCAACCTCAGTGAATTCGCCAAGGATTTGAATCCAGCCTCGAGGCTCAAATTCGGGCACATGGGCCATGAGAACAACTTTTCTGAAAACATTTATAGTTAATACAAAATAATCCACCACAAAATTATTTCAGATAAGTTTAGTTTTTTTTCTTAATATATAAGTTAAATTATTAATTTAATTTTGATCTTTAGCATTGATTTTAATTTATTAAATAATTATTATTACCATAAATGTTATGGTAATAATAATTATGACAAAACTACCAAACAGCAGTTTTTGCCACTAAAAGATGAAAACTAATAATTCGGTAGACTGAAAATCTATTTCATTAATATGCATTGGAAGTGATTTTTTCATAGTTACAGTAGCTCCATGACTTCTTTGGTGCTGACTGACAGCTCACAGCTGACTTCTGACGGTCAACATTTAGGTATATACCTAAATTTTGACCGTCGGAAGTGACAGCTGCTAAACACATGTTTTTACAGATCATTTTGTCCGGCGTAGGTATACATAATTTGGTCTGGTAACGTTTCAAAGATATCAGTCAGCACCAAAGAAGCCATGAGGCTACTGTAGGTCATTTCATCCTTTCTATGGGACGAATACGGCTGCATTTCCATAAAGTTATATCTACTCAGTGACCTGGCGGTCTAGGGGTAAGGTGTCAGACTTCTATGCTGGCGGCCGGGGTTCAATCCTCGGTCCCGGCAAAGATTTATCTGATTACGAAACCCTTCCTTCACCTCTGACAAGAAATCTTGTGAATGTGAGGAATGCCAGGCCTTCACCGTGGTTCGGATTCCACGTTAAGCTGTAGGTCCTTCATTTCATCTCACAGTCACCCTACTATTACACATGAGCGTAAGTGCGTATAACCCGAACGGGTAGTAAGACGCGGTGCTAATAATAATAATAATAATATATCTAATCTTATGTTTAACTTAGGCTGTAGCTAAAAGAGGTTTGAAGATAAAGTTTTTTTATTTAGAGTATTTAGCTTTCCAAAATATCTAACGATGCACCTAATATTACACATATATAAACAAAAAAATTACTAATTGGATAACAGAACGAGTTTGTACACAAAACGTAAATATCATCAGTACTATTTGGAAGAAAACTAGGGGCCCTTTAGACATGTGGTTTACCATACTAACAAATTAACCATGGGCGGAAAGACGCACTAAAGCGCAAGGCTTAGATAACATATATTTCAATTAATAAATATATTCCACCAGAGGCGAATGACTCTTCTCGAATGGGCACCCTGTATAAAGTTCGAAACGCTAAGTAGTACGCACGAACCGGCAGGGTAATGGTATAGTGGTTTTCACTTCCGACTATAGCACGAAAATTTTGTTTGAATCCCGACCGACTGCAATGATTTTAAACAATATAGTATTCTCTGTGGTTTTTCCATCGTATCTCTAGACAAAAGCTAGTGCTTTTCCGACACTTTGTTACGTCCCATCATGATTATCGACATATCTGTCCCGGTAGATTGACCGAGCCTTCTAGGCCGGTTCTTCTTGCTCTTTATGCTGAGTGCCAACACTATAGTTTTAAAAACACGCGCGCGTGGACACACAGACTTAGGTGTCAACCTCGTCTTTTCTGATATGCCGGTAACAGGGAGGGTCAGGGTTCCGATCCTGGCCGAGTATATTGAAAGGTTATTCTCCTAGATAGTTACTAACGCTCCCTCCACATAGATGAGAGTAGGCGTACACTCCGTTACCATCACACATTTCACTTTCTTTATAGATGTGAGATGGAAAGTTTTCCATTGGTTTTCCCCACAAAATTTTCCTTTTTTCGAATTGGTTTATTATTATTATTATTATTATTATTATTATTATTATTATTATTATTATTATTATTATTATTATTAGTCAAGGTGGTGGTGGTGGTGGTAGTAAAGAAACGAAGAATGTAAGCCTTTATAGAACCGTTACGTGTTTCAATATTTTTATCGACAATAAGTTAATCAAAGTCATTATAAGGTCGGCCCGAATATTTGTTAACAACATTTGTCCCCCCTTCCCTTCGTTACAAGCCATTTATTCCCTTAGGGCCTTGACACGCCATTTGATATATAGTGAATAGTCTCTAGGTGCCACTTGTACCATTCAAACCCCTCACAGCAAGCCGCCACTCCGGAAAATTTTCCGAATCAAAATGTGGTCTCTAAGTATCTTACAATCTGTACAATATTAAAGTGTGACCTATCGAGGTAAGTTAGGTAAACGGAATGTACATTTCCTCTTCCTTTCACATCACTACCCCATTTAGTGTAATTTTACGGATCTCGCAGCCAGGTAGTAAGACACGGATCACAAAAAATAAAGAAGAAAAAATGGCACGCCACTGTTACGTGCAAAGCACTCAGGCCTAAACCGACCTCCAATCCGCCACCCTCGCGCAATCTACTCTACTCTGGAGGCAATAAAAGAGGACGCTTACGTGGTGCACATTTACCAACCTATCAAACAACCTTCCTGACTGACTGACTGCCTGCCTGCCAACATTGAAAACAAAAATTAATTCCGTTTCTCACGCGTTTCTTTAGCTCAGTTTCGTATTCTAGAGAGCCCAGATAAGACTGAATTAAAACACACACGAGATGAAATTGATTACACCATAAAAGCACGGTCGTCCAGGCGAAACCTGATTTGTGTTAGATACCATGTTGATTTGCGAGATTTTTTAAAAATTTTTTTGTGTGCTCCACGTCATACTGCCTATCCAAGTTATCACCATATCTACACTGATTGGGAAGCGACGAGGAAGGTAGATTTATTAGACCCACATTTACATGAAGGGAGATGAAAGATCATTTAAGGAAAAACTTTCTTACAGCTGATCGGGATTTGAGACCCGACCTCCATGTCACCGGCAAGGCATACTAGATGAGGCATACGCTTTAGTCCACGTGCCCACCGCTGATAATGTTTTTAGCAGTGTCACTATGACCAATTGCACTAAAGCACTATCTAATAAGCTGGTTTCAGGGTAGTTTTACTGAAAACCTTTGAAAACCGGATGTGATAATTAATCACCTTAGCTCAGTGTGGTCAAAGATAATTCTGAGGTACTCGGGATTGATGCGTGAAGGGGTGGCCAAAGATTTATTATCATTAATCCTGATCTCAAGGGTTCCGGTTTTCACTGGCGAAAACATTTTCATTGGAATTGGGTTTGTTTCATTTTACTGAGTTGCTAGTTTTTTTTAGCACTACGTCTTACTACCCATTTGGGTTATACGCTTTAAGTACGAATTACACTAATGGATTAGGAATTCGGAAGGTTGAATTACAGGAAGTGATCCCACATTTGCGTGGAGGGAGAGTGGAAAACCATTTAGGAACCCCCCAGTTCACCCGACCGAGATTCGAACATAGATCGCCCCATCCTCAGCAGTCGGGCTCAACACGACTAGCGCGTTAGTCAACTACGCCATCGAGGTGGGTGAGCTGTTAAGCAACAGCATTGTGCTTGTCCTGGAATTAATCAGGATAAGATGATAATAACTAATAGCACTAGAGCGTAAAAACAAACAAGGACCTCCGTCAAATTGGTTTGGACGTTTGTTTAGGATGTAAATAACAATTCCATTGCCAGGTATCACAACAAGCGTACTATATTTGAGAAAAACACATTTACCTACAACTAAGAGATATCGAGCCAATAAAGATAAATTTGTTTTTGTATTCTTTCGAAACCACTTATTCAAATTCAAAACAGTTCATACAAAATTATTATGTTAGATTTTAAAAAATCGTAATAAGCCCCCTTTAATCCCTCCTTCTCTCAACCAGGCCTGGTGCATAAAGCAACTTTACACTGATTTTGGTAGAAATGGACATATGAAAGAACATTTTTTCTTCAATAATCCTACTACATAGTAGAAATTGGTAAGGAAAAAAAAGGCCTTTCAAACGGTCATTGTATAGCTTCATTTGAAAATGCAGTAACACTTACAAGGATAATATGCCCGAGTGATATCCATGGTACCAAGGTTATACAGTAAGGTGTTAACACAATGTGGTTTCCAAACCTCACTCTTGAAGCAGTTATACACTTAAAAACGTAGAGATGAAACGGGCTATCTAAAAATTCACTTTATTTTATTCAATGGCGATATTATTAAAAACCTTCATGCTCAAAAAACTGGATTATTCTCCCAAAGTCAAATTGCCATAGAGATAACCCTTTATCAAATTAATTCAAGTACTACCAATTTTTTGACAAGTGGTGTTAATTTTTGACAGTTGTAAGATAAATATTTTTTTTTCTTTCAAAGTTGGCTATCTCACTATTAATTTGTATACCTACAAAAAGATTCTCTTTTCAACGAGCCGGCTGTACACGTGTGGCTGTACATGTTATGGTAACCGTGTGTAATTAATAATTTTATCGAGCAGTGGAGGGGGGGGGATGATGTTTGGTTGTGCTGTATATTGAAACACGAGCAAACACTGAGAGCGCGCGCGCGCGCGCGCACACACACACACACACACACACACACACAGAGCATCCCCCTACTACACACAAACACACACACTCAAGTATTTCAATATTACTAAGTACAGTGGGTGGTCAGTGTTCACAACATAGTTTAGATAACGAGTTGGCCACCAGAGCACATAAACATGGCACATAATATGTGAAAGAAGAACTCGCACTGAGCAAGGGAAGATTTCTAATAAAGATTCAATTTTATGTTGTGTGTTTGTGCAACTATTCTTAGTACCCTTTGGGACTTTACAAATGCTTAGAGCTAAATGGATAGGTATGATGATGGTAAAGTTGTAGAGGAAATGTATCCGCATGTTTATAGAAATAAGAGTGGAAAACAATTTATATACAAAACATAGGAACGAATATTATGATTACTTGTGTTGCACGTTCTATTAATTATTTCTAACGACTGAATAACCAATAAGTTTATAGTCGTAGCTTTAGAGGAAACAAAAATACTAGAGCAACCTTAAGGTTTTGGTTTTTAGTTTTTATGGGCCAATTTTTTTTTTAATGCACGGATTGAAAGTTCCACCACGGAATGATTAAGTTAGTTTTTTCCTAATATTGAAGTAAACATAAAAATAATATATTTTTAAGATCAGTTGTCAATTTATGTGCACCGCGTCTTACTACAAGTTCATTATATCTGCCTATTTACGCTGATGAGGTCGAGATATGGAGGGTATAGTCGAGAGTAAATTCACCCTTATTTACCCTTGGGAAACTAATTAGGAAAAAAATACCCTCAGGATTCGAACTCCGCTCTCCCTGTCACTGGCAGTCCAGTCTCTTGCGAGAGTGAAGCCTTTGTCCTGTGTCGTCCAGCCTTACATGATCCGTGAGTCAATCTGCATTGTGCAACAGACATAACGGGCAGCAAGCAAAACAAAAAAGGTAATAAAGTAGTAATAAAAAAGGTTACAACCTTTAATTATTATTTTTTTCATGGAATCGATATTAAAGTACAATAATGACAATTTTACATAGAACAACATAGAAATATAAGAAATGTGGTGCTACAGATTAATGTTGGAAATGTCATGGATGGAGATGGTATAAAACAAAGAAGTGCTAAGAAAAGCAAACGAAGAAAGGTATACAACAAAGAAGAGTCAAAATGGTGAGCCATATACTGGAACATGATAGTTTAACTAATGGTTATAGAAGGAGATGTGGAAGATAGTAATACAAGAGGGAAACCAAGATTGGAGTATATGAATAGGATAGCGGACGATGTTGGTAGAAGAAGGTACAAATATTATTGGAAAAAAAAATGGCCTAGGATAGGCAAAAGTGGAGAGTTGCAGCAAACCTCGCGCAATATTAATGAGCCGCCAAACTGTTGCCAGGGAAAACCCAGGTTGCCAAGGTCACGATCTATTCTTGTCCTGACTTGTCTTGTCGACCCGACAGACTGGCGCCAGAGTTGCGACATAGCACGTAATGATTAAGTCATCGGAAAAACCCAAAGGGTTGCGACACATATCGCTAAGGAGGGGAAGTGAAGGGAGGTCTCAAGGGTTAACACAAATCATAGAGAAATTATAAGTACCAATATTCATCACTAGATGGCACAGAATAAAAGTTATTAAGAAATGAATATAAGTTTGAGATATCATAATAATTTACTCGTAAATAGTGAAATAATGAAGGATTCAGACAGTAACGCATGTGTTACCAGTATACTATTTACCATATTTATTGATTTTATTTCTAGGTGTATCATTTGGAGGTGAAATAATTGTGCACACACATATCTTGTTACTCACAGATAAATAGTGTTTATAATTTGATATAAGGGCTTTAACATTTTAAGCGCTTAATGAAGGATTTCATCAAATTCTCGTCTTTCCTTGTGTGAAATTTGCCTTCCACGTCTAGAGAGGCGATAGTGAAAATAATGTTCGAGTCAACTATCGCTAAGATTTTATCTACTTATTCTCATAAAATTCGGCTCTATAGTTAATATTTTATCTGTTGATTTTAATACAACACGCTTGATTAAAATGGTCTTCCTATGTAAGAAGTGTTCAAAATCTTTTACCAAGCTTACCAACCTGGCATGTCATATGCGTTTACAACACGGGAGTGGACTTACAAAGTGTGATGAGTGTGGACAAGTTTTTAGTCGGAGTGACAGCTTACAGCGACATGTTTCTTCACATAGTAGTGAGGTGAAGTCATTCGAGTGTGATAAATGCAGTCAAATATTTTCACGGCGGGATAGCCTATTACGAAACAAGCTACAGAACTGTACTGCAACTTCACTGGTGAATGTTGCCAACATTTCAAAGTCAATAGAGCAGGAATCTATTGAGAATCTCGATATTGATCAAGATTACGACCGCTGTAATTTTTCAGAAGCTTTGAATGGTACAGTCAAAATCATCAAGATCTCTCCCTCGAAAGACTCGCTATTTTTAGTCTTTACCAACGAAATTAAAAGGAAGTTGGAAGTAACGCTTACCCAACAACTTAGTGTAATGGGTAATATAAAATGGTATACATCCGCCTGTGTAGAATACTCTCGTGTTGAAAGGGAGGGAGATGAAACAATCACCCCTTACTTTCGCAGTAAGTGTATGGTCACTCTAAGTCCTGACGAATTAAAACCACAGATTGAGGATGCATGCATTTACATGATTGAAGCAGCTTCTTCTTTCCATCACAAAGGAAGCGGTTGGTATGAGGACCGTGTGACATACTTAAAGCTTAAACTAGCTAAATATGTTCCTTTGGCTGCTTCCAGCTATATTCCATTACCAGAAGAGTTGAGAAATAAATTTGCCTTAATTAATATAAGAAATGCCGACAGTAAATATTTTCTTTGGTATGTGCTAGCATTTCTATACCCAGCTGACTAGCACGCTAATCAAGTGAGTAAGTATATATCGCTGGAAGGTAAACTAAATATGGATGGTATTGAATATCCTGTGCAAATACCACAAATAACTAAGTTTGAAAAACAAAATAATATATCTATTAATGTGTACGGCTACCAAGGGGAAATATTTACTTTAAGGATAACTAAGGTCAGTCGTGGTAATGACGTGGATTTGTTGTTTCTTTCAAATGTGGATGGGGGACATTATTGTCTTATTAAGAACTTCAGCAGATTGCTAAGCTCACTGACCCGACACAATGGTGAATCATACTATTGCTAATATTGCTGGCATAGATTTGCCAAGGAAAATTTCAGGGATGGGCATAGTGAGCGGTGTGCTGATTTCGATGCTCAGAAGATACAGATGCCCAAGGAAGAGGATAGAATATTGAAATTTTCGACATATAAACATATGTTAAAAATCCCGTATGTAATCTATGCAGATTTTGAATGTTTTAATATTAAAATATCAGGATGTGCACCTAACCCTGATCACTCATCAACCACAAAAATGACGAAGCATATACCATCATGATTTGCTTATGTAATAGTCGATTCGGATGGTAAATGTGTGAAACCTCCTCTTACCTATAGTGGCGAAAATGTTGTGGACACCTTTCTTCATAAACTTGTTGAAGAAGAAACCATAATAATCAAAATGAAGAAAAATGTTGTCCCTATGCGCATCACCCCTGAACAAGAAAATTAATTTATTTCGACTATTGTATGCAGTATCTGCCAGAAAGAGTTGGGTCAAGACCGCGTCCGTGACCACTGTCATCTCAATGGAGCTTATCGGGGTGCATCCCATAGTATGTGCAATATTCAGTTTTAATATACCAAGAGAATACCCGTCATTTTAAACCATTTACAAAATTATGAAGCCCATATTATCATGCAGAAAATTGGGAAGTTTACAGACAGAAGAATATCATGTATCCCAAACAATATGGAGAAATATATCTCTTTCAGTCTTGTATATTTACAATGTATCGACTCGTTCCAGTTTTTAAGCACATCTCTTGAAAAATTGGTTGAAAATATGTTACATGTTGGGAAAACTCAATTTAAAATACTCCATGAAAATATCCCTTTCAATAAAGTAGATCTACTGCTACGAAAAGGTGTGTTCCCCTACGACTACCTGGATTGCAGCAGTAAACTGAAAGATATTCAATTACCACCAAAATCAGCATTCTATAATCAGATACAACAAAAACATATTTCAGAAAGTGACTACGCTCATGCTAAAACTGTGTGGGAAAACTTTGAAATGAATACTATGGAAGATTATCAAAATGTATACGGTTTAAGATATGTTCTACTTTTAGCAGACGTCTTCGAATACTTTCGCTCTTTATGTTTTGAGTATTATAAATTAGACTGTCTACATTTTTGCATAAGCCCTGGACTGGCATGGGCGGCATTTTTAAAGATGACCAAGGTTGAGTTGAAGCTATTAACTGACATTGAAATGCATTTATTCATTAAAAAGGGGAAACGTGGTGGGGTGTCTATGATTTCTAATAGACATTCTGAAGCGAAAAACCCCGATATGATGGATTTTAATCCTGAAAAGGAGGTGAAGTATATCACATAGTGGGATTGTAATAATTTATACGGGGCTGTTATGTCTGATTGTCTTCCTCAGAGTAATTTTAGGTGGTTGAACAANTTTTTAAAGATGACCAAGGTTGAGTTGGAGCTATTAACCGATATTGAAATGCATTTATTCATTGAAAAGGGGATACGTGGTGGGGTGTCTATGATTTCTAATAGACATTCTGAAGCGAAAAACCCCGATATGATGGATTTTAATCCTGAAAAGGAGGTGAAGTATATCACATAGTGGGATTGTAATAATTTATACGGGGCTGTTATGTCTGATTGTCTTCCTCAGAGTAATTTTAGGTGGTTGAACAAGACTGAAATAGCAGAGCTCAATATAATTTCAGTTGCTGATGATAGCACTCTGGGCTATATATTAGAAGTGGATCTAGAGTACCCGGAAGAAACTCATGACGAGCACAGTGACTATCCACTTGCTCCTGAAAAAGTTGTAGTTACTCCTGAGATGTTATCTCCACTCTCTAAGTATATACAATCCAAGCTGAACTCTCCCACCGGCGGGAAAACAGAAAAGTTAGTGCCCAACCTAAACAGTAAATAAAATTATGTGGTACACTACCGTAATTTAAAACTGTATATTTCCTTGGGTATGAAGCTTCAAAAGATACACCGAGTCCTAACTTTCAATCAGAGTGCTTGGCTGAAGCCATATATTGATTTTAATACATCGCGACGAAAAAATGCAATAAATGGATTTGAAAAGGACTTTTTCAAACTCATGAATAATGCAGTATTCGGGAAGTCAATGGAGAATCAAAGACATCGTGTAAATGTACAATTACTAAATAATGAAAAAAGACTAAAGAAGCGTAGTGCTTCACCGGCATTTATAGCTTATACAATCTTCACGGATGAGTTAGTTGGGGTTTACATGAGAAAAATAAACCTACTTTTGAATAAGCCTATCTATGCAGGCTTTGCAATCTTAGATATAAGCAAGGTTATCATGTATAACTTTCATTATAATTATGTTAAAAGGAAATATGGACAAAACGCAAAGCTCTTATTCACAGACACAGACTCCCTATGCTACAAGCTGAAAACAGAAAATTTGTATGCGGATATGTTTGATAATATAGACCGATTCGACACTTCAGACTATACAGAAACACATTTTTCGCAGAGTGTATGCAATAAAAAATCTCTGGGTAAAATGAAGGATGAGATGAATGGAGAGTGTATTCGAGTGTTTGTGGGGCTTCGACCTAAACTTTACTCCATTCAAAAGGAGTGTCTTGAGGAGAAAAAAGTAGGTAAAGGTGTATCAAAAACAACTCAAAAAGAAAATTAAACATTATCATTATAAAAATTGTTTAAAGCAGGGGATTTTACACTATGCCAATATGTCCATGATAAGAAGTGAGAAACATCAATTGTATAGTATTTCTTTGAATAAACTTGCACTTTCACAAGGAGATGACAAACGCTATATTTTAGATAATGGATGCGACTCTCTTGCATACGGTCACTACAAAATAAGACATTTGTGTTCACCAATGGAGACATAAAAAAATCTAACCCTTATGTTTTGTATTTGAGTATATTGAAAAGTAACTTTGTGTATTAACCTTTGTAATAAATATTTTATTATGTAAAAAAGCTCGAGTGCTTGTGAGTATCATAGCCTGATTTCATCAGGTGAAACAGCACGGCTTTATCAAAATTAAATAGTTTAGTTAAAATTAGTTATAGGT
>CABFVX010000238.1:335148-348027 GCA_902151425.1 Timema shepardi | reverse complement strand
GGAGGGTTGTAGAGGTGAGGGTGGTAGGGGAGTGGGTTGAATATGGTGTACTCTGGTTTTTAAACTCTAACATCCCTAATCAACAATTAATTACCAATCAACATGATAACAGGACATACACAGCAACATTCACAGATGTTTACAGGCAGTGTCTTGACTCATGAGTTGCTCCGGGAGAAAGTGATCCACCACATTCAGGGTGGTGGATCAATGTTAACCTTATGGGAGAAAGTGGCACCGTACTCTCATTTCAACCACTACTTTTGGATCACTACGCCAATACTCTTACCACTGAGCTATCCAGGTGTCATTCTTCACTAATATTTTAAGTCGGAGTCTGTGATGGATGTGTGTAACTCGTCAGACACATACATATGTGTGATCAACCAAGATTGCGTGGTATCAGATAACGCAGCTTCCTCCGACTCGAAATATATTATAGTTAAAGCTAAGCTAACTTCATAAGAAATATATTGACATACATTGTGGGTATACTACTATAGTTTAGAGATGATTGTGAGTGTTACCAGACTACGAAAAGGGAGGGTGATGTATGTGGTTGGGTGCAATGTTTATTTATTTCCAAATTTTGCCTAAACTACTCAACCTATATTGAGCGAATATGAACTTATATGACCCTTAAAGTCTCCGAAGTGTTCTTAGCTAAACTAGGCTCCCGTGGAACCACTAGGGGGCGTACGAGAGCACATTTTAATAGTTTGAGGTGTAAATTTTTCCTTAGTTTTTAAAAAAATAATATTTGCACACACTTGTTGTAGCGCAAGTTTTGCAATACTGCAGATAGCGATTAAACTTTTTTTCTATTGTTTATTTTAAAATTTGTTGAGATTGGTGGGCAAGAAGTAAACAGGTCACCGGCCATGTTTTCGACCACACTACCTTAGAACACGTGAGAATGGGGAGCGTAACCACCACATTAGTGTGGAGAGGAGAGACCGCAGTGATACATCACACGTGGAAAACCACTCTCAAATGTACCCAGTCGAGGTCGGTCTCACCATCACCGACAATCCGGTCAATGGCAATCCGGATGCCTTAGACTACGTGACCACCACGTGTGGGGGAGGGGTTGCTGGGGGCGTGAGTAGTTTTCAGAACCCAATTTACTACAGGAATTATAGTGATTTTGTGGAAAGTTTGTTCTAAGAATATTATGTTTTAATAAGACCTATTTAAAAATATCTGATACAGTCAATTTTATTATTTCCTAGACATAATTTTGTGATTCTTGGGAAGAAAGAATCTTTGTTAGGTAAACGTTACGAAAATATAAAATACACCTTAGCTTAAGTTGGTAGCGTAATTATTTAATGTTACAAGGTTAACAGGTTCGATCCTCGGCAGGGACGAACATATATAGTTTTGAAAATGGATATGATACCTTTTATTAACTGGAAAAACAAAGATCTATTAATTATTGGTGTTGTTATATTTCACCAGATTTGATAAAGATAGGTAGTTAATAACAACAACACTGGCGCACTAAAGAATAAAACAAAAAACTGCGAAAAGTTACATTTTATTAATATTGTTACTTTACTAGACAAACTGCACAATTTATCAAAGTAGGAAATCTATAAGGCATTCGCGAGCTAAGTTTACCTGAATGACAGCTCGAAATGTTACTAGAAGTAATCCCTAATATATCCCTAATATATCACTACGCCAACAGCTGACATCTATCACTTTGGATGACTGTAATGAAAACCGATGGTAATATATTAATGTGATAGTTAACCACAGTAATTTAGGCCAATATTATTTATATATGTATTTGAGGTCGGACACAAAGTTTATTTATAGTTGTATTCCCCTTAAAAAAAATTAACACCACTTTCACAAAAACTTCTAACGAACATAGCTTCAAAATGGCGACTGACGAATTTAAACCATATGATTAAACATAACAGTAAATAAGTTTTTTACAATGATGCGGACACGCAGTTGATGAAAATACTTTATTCAGTTAAATATTTCAAGATACGATAAAATAATCATAAAATCATGTATTGTATGTAAAAAAATGACAACAATTTTCTCTTTTCCAAGTAAATACGATGCCTGTATTAAAAGGTATTGATGTGTGCACTTTGTTACACAAAATCAGTAACGTTCTAAAACGAAAAATAAGTACTTTTAATTATTTTTAAAATATTGTTTCGAGTTGGACAGAAGGAAATTATTTAAAAAAAATTAAATAGTATAAGAAAATTTAAGTTTACGTTATTTTAAATGTAATATATAAAAGGTAATTAAAGATATTTACATTTATAACAAAATTGTGATCTTTTTCAAGTGTTGGCAACCCAAAACCTAAACATATGATTTTCGAACTGTCATCCAGGTAAAAACCTATCGTGAATGGAATCTAGTAGCGGTGTCTTGCAGCTTTAATACCTCCCATTCTCCTTGTCAGCAGTAGATTTAACTGATGCATGGAAATCTAACAGCTCTTACAGTAACTGTTCAGTGTTCACCTTTACCCTTTTTTTTACCCTGTCTGTCTAACTTTCGTCTTCCTAGAACTGGAGATTCTCGGGAAAACTTTCTTTCAACAGCAATGAATATTCCATTATAGTTTCCTTGCCCTTACGTGCTTCCGAGCGAGTCGTAATGAAAAAAATAGCATGCCGCGGCCCTCAACCGAGCGTTTCCACGAGTCACGACCTGAGAATAGCAGCGGAAAAACAACGAACCTTAAAACAGCAACAGTTTTATATGGCTATTATTTTTAGGGCTAGGGGTTTTACTGCCCCTACGAGCTACCCGTATCTTACGGGCCTACTAAATAATCTTAATATACAGGATGAAAAGGTTGAATTTTAAGGAAATATACAATAATTTCTCTAGGAAAGAACATTAAATCGCCAACCTAATAGATTCCATCCAGTGCACCCTACCTGTAGGAATTGAGCTCCAGCCGGCCGGGTATAGCACCCTCACCATGTCGAAGCACGCATTATTAGTGGAAACGCAGAATAAACGTCTAGTTAGTCTAGTTTGTCGATAACGGAGAGGTGTGAGGTCTTTAACCCCGACCGGCTGTACCGAGATTTTTTTCCCCCCACGTTTCAATCAAGTGCAGGTACATTTTGTCCCAATTATACTTTACTCGTCCTTAACCTATAAACGGACGGATAATAAGACGCGGTGCACATCATTACATATACAAATAATTGTTTTCTTCTCTTCTCATAGTAATGGCTAAACTAAGACGTATGAAACTAGATCGCTAAAGCAAGACTAGTCATGACAATCACTAGCAGAGTTGGATAAATCAGTATAGTAGTGAACTCTGACCAGGGTGGCAAGAATTCTATCTTAGAGAACGGATTAATATAATTACAGATAAGCCCCTTCTTGTGTGTATTATTGAACATGTTTGTTATCACCATAATAACAATGTAATGTTTTTCTGCACGAGCTTAAAATATATTTCGCTTTACTTAAAATTGTATTACATATCTAACTGTAGATAAAAATAAAAATACTAATAGTTTTAAAAATAAAATAAATCTGACACCATAAGTAATTTAATGAATATCTTACACGTTAGTGTACTGCGAGAACTTAATCTACTTTAATTTAGAAAGAAAAAAATCAGCATTATCTTAACTATAAGTGGTTTAGTTATAATTACACCTTCATTAAACTAATGAATATCGAGTTACACCCCTCAGAACATTGTTAAAGACAGCGTAATGTGATATTTCATAAGGGTGGTCATCGTCTTCCCCTCTAAATATTCAAAACAAACCTCCTTCACAGTAGCCCCTTTTTTAATCTAGCCTTTCCTCTATCACTCTTAAACCCCCATTCCCCTTTCCGACTCTTTAACCAAGATAAAATACTGGACGGTATCAAAGTAAATACAAGGTCTACAAGGTACAGAAACTCTGCTATACACCAAATTGAAGACATGTAATGCAACAAGCGGCTACAGCGGAGCGAGGATCTCATATTATCTGATGAAAGATCGAGAATAATTTCCAAGTACCCGCACCAATGGGCAGACGAACTAAACATCAAGCTCGTCCGGTTTATTGGTAACGAGGATGTCAGGGTTCGAATCTCAGCCGGGTGTAATGAAGGTGTTTTTTTCCTATAGTGTTTCCAAACGTACCCTCCACTAAAATGAGGGTATATTCCCTTTAAATTCTATCTCAACTTTACACTTTTAGATTAAATAAATACAGGCATCCCAGACGGGTAGTAAGCCACGTTGTCACAAAAAACACTGATCCAAAATAAGTATACGTAAAGAAAATCTTTTGGAAAGGGTATTAACGTTCATTTGATTCATGTTTCAATTATTAAAGAACTCAAGTGTATTTTCTTAAAACAAATATTGCATTGGCACACATGAAGACTTAACCAAGAAAAGTATGCCTAATACAACATTACAAACATAGCACAGGTGCATAAATATTTATCAATTAGCTAACAGGACTAACCCATATATACATATTAATTATCTTCTTCGTCACTCCAAGCAATCAAACCAGGTTGCTTTAGATATGTGATAGGTGACAGTTCACTTAGCTCCCAAGACGGGCAAATCGAAATTGAAAAAAAGACCTTGTAGGTAAAATGAAACATTCATTGTTAAAACATTAACGTGCTAAACGAAACATCCTGACTACAAAAAATGTTCAAATAATGTTTTTTCAAAAGTTAAAAAATTCAAGCCATACAATCTTGACAGAAACTTTCTGAATATACAATTTTGTATATATATATATAAAACTCTACTAACGTTATGTGAGAATAAATAACACACGACATTGTAAAGGGAGAGTGGAGTTTGATTCCAGTCTACTGATCCGTAGTTGTTTTCGTTTTCCTCTATGTGGTTTCTCATCCTATCTCCAAGGTGTGCTTTTGAAAAGGAGAAAAGAAGAGTTCCATAATAAACTTTGTCTAGATTTTCTAAGATAAGGTGATACATTTTCAATGATTTTCAAATCTACAGTAGGAAATTCTTGGAACTTGTAAACGTATTTACCCCTTGAAAAGCGGAACACAAATTGTTATTGCTCTCGTGTTTATTTGTTTTTCACGTAGCTACTTTGTGTACAAATAGAAACAATTCCCTTCGGCACGATTCTCGACTAAATACGTTGTTGCTCCTTCTGTCCTCGGGCTAAGCTAAAGTATTCTGACAAGTCCGTGCTGATCCGAGCCGATGCAATACTCACCTTGCCATTTATTTACATATACATCTTTGCGATCGTGATGTGCCGATTCAATCCGATGTGCATCCACCTTAATCCACGTACTAAAACCACTGGTATTGTGGTTTTTCGGTGTGAAGAATAATTGTGTATCCTCAGTGGCCGTAAGGCGTCACTCTCCTGTTAGACTTGCCTGCTAATGGTTTCCCACTCTCCTTCCACGCTATTGCGGGTAGATTATCTCTAAAATGTTTCCTTCCTCATCATCCCATACACCATTAGAGTAATTATCATATATGCGTATAACCTAAAGAGGTAGTAAGACGCGGCGTTTAAAAAAAATGGTGCACTGTTTAAGTTGGGCTTTAGAACTTATTGGAATTATTCTAGCATTTTCGTGGAGTGATAGTGAGAACGTATGTTCAATATAAGTACGTATAACCTATCATTACTACTATTATAACAGTTGTTTAACTAATATTTGTGTATTTCCATTCAACTAAACAAGTTTAGTACTTTCCTAACCTTAAGGAAAATCAAATGACAGCGAGTGTCTGTAGTTTTTATTTTATTTGTAATCAATCTTTCTAGTGTACACCTTTTCCTCTTCTGCAATAAATTGACTGGAGATGAATTGGTTAAGATAAGTAATATGAAGCAGGAAGGATTGTCTTGTGTCGGTGGAAACAATGCACCCTACGTGACGGGTAGTATTTTGTGCAGAAAAAGTGTTCACATTGCATCAATATACACTCATCTCCAGTCAGCACAAAGTCAAGTAACCGTAGCGATCCCTCGACACAAGTTTTATTGATATTCAATTATGTCAAGGAACGTTTATGTTTCTGAAATATGATTAGCTAGTAGTTCTATGAACAGTAAACCTCATTTTTTCTACGTTTATGAGTTAAGGAATTATAGTTTTTGAAACCTATCTTTGAATTTCAAGTTGAAACTTATTCTATAATTTTCCCTCGTGTTTGAAGTAAGTAATTTTTATTTGATAATAAAGCTAAACCAGAACACAAATGAATACTATATTTTAATAGTAGATTTTGACAAAGAATAACCGTTATTTACGTGGTTTTAGAACTGAATTCTAACAACAGATGTCAAAAATTCAAATAAATACGCGCGCTGTGCTCGATCGAGTCTTTCTAGTTTTAAATTCAAATCACTTGAGGAAGCACTTTTTGAGCGGCCACCATCTTGAAAATGATAAATTAAATTGCAAAATCATATACACATAAAATTGGCAGTAATCATGGAACAAACAAACAAAATGATAAATGGTCGAGGATCTCACTCCACTAGTATAATATTAGTGTGAGCATGACCTGTTAGAACATCTCAATAAATGTATTTTCTTAACTACACGAGAACGCTGCGTGGTTTCATTTGGTTGGCTCTCAATCAAGGCCCCTGCAGTTCGTATAGTGAGCCAAGATGAACTTAGCATGTTATTTTTCTTGCGACACCTTGCGATGAACACGGATGGGAAATACCAAATGGTTCGGTTACCAATAAATATGCCATGTTTGGCAGTTTATATTATGAATATCAATAGGTATGGCAGAGCGGTCAGTACAACTTAATCTGACACAGAAGGCGGTCCCGATCGTCTGGATGGTTAATTATTTTTCTAGAACTTTCTACAATATTTTTCAAAACCTGAATGGTGATGTGATTTTTTTGTAAATCACTAGCCCTACCTTATTCCCTTGGTTAAATAGTTTACGTCATTAGTATTCTTTTTTTCTAAATTGAGCAAGAGAGTATACGAGAATATGGGGATAGAGGATAATTTACGTATGTGGATGAGCTAGTCCTAAACGGTTTGTATTGGAGATTTGAGCTATAAGACCGGCCCTTCCATAGATTTATAAGATAGCCTTCCCATTATTGGATATTAGAGGCTCAAGATCATGGTACGTTGCTTTGACGAACGTTGGATAGCAAAACGTTATATCGTGCATTTGTTCATGCACGTAGCAATGCGTCAGTTAAAGTTAACAAATATTTTCATCCGTATTAATTTTTCTCAAAGATTAAGAATATCGACGAGACCTGATTTTTAGAACTTCATTATTTTGCCAACTTGTTGGACTTAGTGACAGGAGTTTGATTACAACTAAAACTAATTATATGCAATAGGTCAAAGTACGATAACACGACGAACTATTTGTGTGTTAGGTTTAGTGTTAGGTAAGTTTAGTTGAATATATTTGCAGTTTTTATTATAAAAAGTTCTGTTTAAATTCAACGATGCAAATTACACCTATGCCAAGAATTATGGAGATTACTCAACGTGTAAAATTCAACTAAAAGTGTCTACTGAAGCAGTATTTGGTATTAAAAAATGTTCCCCATAAAACTATTTAAAAAAATACGGATGCTAACTCGTGTTACCCTCCATCCAATCTTAATGTCCCAAAGAACTAAACGCGAGACAAGTAAATAAATATGCAAGAAGATAGCCAGCCACCCCGTATAACATATCCCCGTTTTACGTCTCAGGATAACTCACCTGATAAAGGATCCTGAAGTGGATGTAGTCGACTTTTACCTTTTCAGCTATCGTCTTGTATACACAAACCGCCAGCAAAGAATGAATAGTACGACTATCCTAGCCTTAGGGCGACCTTAGAAGAAAAAAAAGTGCAGGATAAAGGGGGGGCTGTAACCCATTCGACACATGTAGCCTGCAGTTCTGATTTCATCTTTCTCCAACCAACCATGTGGATAGGTACAGTCATGGTAGCAAAGAATACCTAATATTGAGACTACAGTTCTTGTCACGACAGTAAGCTAGTTGTTGATTTCACACAATTAGAAACTTGGAAATTTTACTCTTACGAAATAGGTCTGAATTAGGTTGTGTGTCTGCCTACCAAACTTGGATATGATTAACAGAATGCTCAAAAAAATTGATAGTAATAATTGGTGGAAATGAGGGTTCTCTCTCACACACAGTGGCGAATCTACAGTAAGAAGATCATGTGTAATGTATGTTATATAACTAAGTTTGTTTGTAAGTCATGTGATATCATCCGTTTATTTAAAAAATGAAGTTTTTTATCGCATCTTAAAATCCGTTTGGACTGTACGCATACATTAATCACGTTAGTAAGATAAGGATTAGGAAGGTAGAATTTAAGAAATTTACCCGCATTTTCAAGAAGGGGGAAAAAATCCCCAAAACACCTAACCAGAATTTGAACCCCGAATCTCCCTATCACCGTAAATCTAGTCTAATAAGACAGTGACACGTTAGACCAGGAGAGCACCAATGCAGGTAAAATTAAAGTTAAATATACCTAATAATCATAAAAAATAAATTAAACAATACTTTTATGTGACTTGACAAAAAGAAGACGTCCAGGCAATAAACAACAAAAACTGAAAATATATTATAAAGTTAAGATATGACCTGGGATCGATTCAAGTCCCTTAATACAATCGCTATGGTCTGGTTTAATGAACTCTAGTCTTATGGGAAATGTATGTACAAAGTCTTACATTTATTTAAAGTATAAATTGGTTCACGCGATTATATGTAGTTATTTCACTAAGCTTAGCTTCCAACTCTTGAAATTGACACCATACGTCAAACGTTATTTTAGAGCACATCTCATGGCGTATACATTTTTTTAAATCATTATATCAACACATCACCTACAAATTAGATGAATTCTAGAAAACACAGTAGCGAGTCCCTCAGACGTCAATACATCTACGTGAAGATAAGATTTAACCAATGATAATTAATTTTAAGCCATATGGTTATCAGCCTGGTACCCCTAGCTCACCATGCAGACTTGCTAGTGGTCGAAGTCTGACAAGACTTATAATGAAATCACAGTAAATCTAGTGTCTTTTAGAAATATAAAGAAAGGGGTTTCAAATAACGGGTCGACTATAATTATTATATATATTTTGGAAAGTTTTAGGATTTAGGTAGACTTTATCCAAAGTTAAGTTCAGTCCTTTTCTAAAATGTATTTTGGCATATTATTTAAACATGTTAATTTTTAGCACCAACTGTTAGGCCTAAGGCTATTGTATTTTTTTTAAACATAACTTAAATTGTCTATGAATGGTTTAAAATATACGCACTGTATCTGTAAATGCGTGGACATATTTAAGAAGAGTATGGTCGAGACACGTTTATTTAATTAATTCAAAAGTGTGCTGTTGTTGTTTTTTACCAAGTCTTACAGCAAGTAAAAGCTATCAGCATTTAAATTATTATTATTATTATTATCATCACCGCGTCTTACTACCCGTTTGGGTTATACGCACTTACGCTAATGTGTAAATGGTACGTTGATTGTGAGATGAAATGGAGGACCTACAGTTTAACGTGGGATCCGAACCACGGTGGAGGCCTGGCATCCCCCACATTCATAAGCTGTGTTTAATACACGTCTTGTCAAAGGTGAAGGAAGGGTTTGGCAATCAGATAAATTTGTGCTGGGACCGAGGTTCCCGGCCGCCAGCACAGAAATCTGACACCTTACCTCTAGACCCCCAGGTCACCAGCATTTTATTAAGCCAATGGAAGGGGGGATGAATAAGGTAGAATTTAGAATAAATGTACTCGTATTTGCGGGGCTGGACAGTGGGAAACCTTTAAGGTAAAGGCACACTCAGAGGTGAACTGAGCCCTGACCTCCCAATTACTAAATAACCATAAAAAAAAACTGGTTTGATGATCAGTCGGCGTTCCCATCAATGCGAGTAGCTCAAAAAAGTAAAATTGGTAGACACCCAAAAGTACACGGCAAGAGCGCCTAAATACATCGTAAGTTCTTTAACGTAATAGGAAAACAAAACTAAACAGACTGCTTAACAAGCATTTTAAGTTATTTTACAAAGCGTTAAGCCAGAAAGACGCCAAGTCACTATAAAAACACGGTGCCATTTTGTTTACAATATCCTCCAACTAGGATGAGGTCGCAAGTTTTTGATTCCTTGTATTTTAGACAATAAAAGTCAAATTAAACAGTAGCGTACGGAGCAAATTTTTATTTTGAAATATCATGGAATGGGAAATACAAACATGAAATTACACTTAGACTTTATACATGTTTTATATTTGTCTAGACAGGAGATGCTTGCTTCTTTTATTTCTTTCATCTTTTTTTACCAGAATATGACAGTTTCTTTGTTGATTTTAATATACGTAGATTCCATCTTGACATCAAATACAAACACAAATTTAAAATGGAATATTGTAAATGTCACATACATTTTCACAAAAAAGAAAACAAATATTTCATTTATATTTAAATTAATTAAGATTAATTCTACGACTATAGAACATTATTATGATTGTGTGTGCGCGCACGCACACACGCGCGTAAGTACGTTAATTATATAACTTCAATATATTTGTTGAAATAAATGTTTGTATGGCAATGAAATTATTGAAGATTGCTTTAGTTTTTCAACCACAAATTAAAATATTCAAAGGTTTTAAACATGACGTTGAAATTTGAAACAAATATATTCTCTTTTATCTTATTCACCGCCTTCAACGGGGCCAGATCCGCGCTCTTCACTTCACTTCACTTTATTTACCGAGTGATATATATATAAAACAAATCAGTTATATGATAGTTACACATTTTTTATGAAATAACGCGGCGAATAATATCAAGTGTAATCAAAGCATTTAATCTCACGAGAGCGTAAAATACATAAGTTAAAAATCTGGTATCTTACATTTTACTATGTAAATGTTTCCCAAACTGTGTTACGCTTACCTTAAAGTCTCACTAAGTTTTATTAATCATTAAGAAAAGTATAAAAATAAAACCAGGTAAACCAAATAACGGATACATCAATCACTTTTATTTAACTTTCTTTGCAGCGGTCACGGCTATGTTTGGCCTATTAAAATTTAGAGAGATCGTTTGGATTTTAAAATTATTATTATTATTTAGCATCGCGTCTTACTACCCGTTCGGATTATACGCTTTAAGTACTAATTAAGCTAATGGATTAGGAATTGGGAAGGTTGAATTAGAGGAAGTGAACCCGCATTTGCGTGAAGGGAGAGTGGAAAACCATTTAGGAAAATCCCCACCTAGTTCAGCCGACCAAAATTCGAACCTCGATCTCCCCGTCCTCGGCGATCAAGCTCAACACGACAAGCGCGTTAGCCAACTACGCCACTGAGGCAGGTTTTGGATTTTAAAAGATAGCAGGTATTTTTTTCCTTTATCTTAAATTAAGTTCTTGAAGGGGTGCGTTGTAACGTTGCCATAGACTCTAAAAGGCGTACGTAACTGATGAAAGTTTGGGGATCACTGTAATAAGTAATTTTCTGGGGTCATATAGTGGCGGATGTCCTAAAATAGTCTTAAGTTACTAATACTAGAGAAATGATACCAAAATCAATTTAGTTCCGCTATTTCTTAAATTATTTCTGAACGAATGGTATCCAAACAATTGAAGACATCAATAGCTTACAAAATTTCAACATGTTTAAGCAACACTTGCTTAAAATATACTTAATCCGTTTCAGATAAATTTTTAAGTCAAACCTTAGACTTTCATTAATTTTGTTTAGAAAAATTCCATATAAATTTGAACTTAAAAACAACATTTTGTTGAGGGTGGATGGCTGTTGTAGACGATGCGCACAAAAAAATATATATATATGACGACCAAAAAAAAGCAACATATATATTAGGCGTAGAACAGATAAAGAAACAAGATCAAAAGAAAAGTAAGATCCACATTCTAGAAATTCCAATGTTGTCTACCTTCGTATCACATTACCACAGAAAGCACAACAATAAAAGAGCAGGAATAAAAGAATGTGCGAGAAACAACAGGAAAGATAAAAGTAAGACAACTTTATTTGATATCCTAGATTTTAGGTTTCGTCTTTGTTCAGATTCTACTCTCCTTTCTCCTCGTAGTAGTGTATAACAGAAAATAAAATTCGTAGAGGAGGGTATTAACAGAACATGTGGATGAGAGCGTTGATGAAGTAGGAATCTTCTTTCAAGGTGGATAAGTAGGTACAAGTATGATCGAGAACATCCCATGGATAGCTATAAAGTAAGCCATTGAATAGAAAAAAGTCTCACAATTTAGATTGTAATGTTTCGGATAGTTACTACTTTTACTGGACCATAACGTTTTGTAAAAGCCAGTGTTTCTCAAAGTTTAGTCCTCGGACCATTGATGAAACGCAGGATCTTAGGAACTTTCGTAATAAAAATTAATCACCTATGATAATAAAAATTTTAATTCATAATATTAAATATGAAATATACTGTAATAAAAAAATATAATATAATATAATAAATATTTTAAAAGAAAAAAATATATTTTCTTTATCTATATGATTTGTGTTTTTGTTGGGCGCCACCCCTGGTATCTAGGGGGAAAATAATAATCAAAAGGAAAAATACAATTATCTCGGCTATCAACTCAGTGGCACGACGACTCTCAACCTCGAGACCACTGGGTAAACTTAAAACTAAAAAAAACATGAACAATTTAGATTTAAAAAAAAAATGTATTGTTGAAGAAAAATGTGATTAGGGCTACAAATAAAAATAAATGTATAAAAAAAAACAATTGTTGGTACTTTGAATTTATTGTGGTTTCCCTTTTGTCCACATCCAAATCCTACCTATGGAATTCCGATTAATTATAATTCTAA
>CABFVX010000238.1:313310-330107 GCA_902151425.1 Timema shepardi | reverse complement strand
CCCCCCCCCCCACCCCCCTTCCCCAAGACTTTTCATAAAGTGGGGGTGAGACCAGGCTGGCACATGCTATGGCGGGGTTGCTCCAATCTTGCTTAAACACCCTCCCCTCTCCTCCACCCTTCACCCTTTTTTCAACGCTTTCTTCACCACTCCCAACATCCGCGGACCATCATCTCCGTATATACATGCATACACTTCTGTCAGGAGTGTGAAAAATGTGAGAGGGTGAAACAGGAGTTGCTTGAGAAACTGTTGTATATAAAATAAATTATCAAACCAAAAAGAGACGTTCAGGACATCATAGGTTGTCGGGGGAGATATGATATAATCGAGAGTTGACGGTGTATTGAAAAATCAAAGGTTGTTTTTAATACTCGTATAAGAATGACAATTTTTTTTAATGTATTTAGTTTCTAAAATGTTCTCTAAATAATGTATTGTAGGAAATGTTAAATATACATAGTTAAAATAGATTTGTTTTAATATAAACTTAGGTATAAATTATAAGATAATATTAAAAAAACATATCAAAGGAATATCTTTAAAGGTGTGGTATAAGATAACTGCCTTAGAATTGTGAATTAAAAGGGTGCTGAACAAAGATGTTACCAATAATATTTAATATATTAAAATTGTGAAAACGTAGCATGATATTTTTTAAACGGTATTATCCCTGGAAAGGACGAAAATCAAAAAATCATAAAACATCAACATTATGTTACAGCGTTGTCCGTTCCATTTGAGTTTAAGTAGTTGTTAGTTGTCTTGTGTTTAGTATAACGCCGCACTTGAAGTTGAGGCGTAATAAGTCTGACTATAAAACTGGCCCTTAGTGTTAACTTGAATTTTATAATAAAACTTCAACTAAGTCATCTTTGACTCGAGACCAACCAGCTCAGAGATAAAACTTCTTCCTACTGTCCTGAAGGGTGTCTTTTTTAATCCCAAGGAGTAAAAATACTGCCTGTGAAAAAATTAAATGGAATGTACTACTTGTTTCCGAGAGGTAAATCTCTAGAAGCTAAATTGGGGGAAATTGGATAAGTGTTCTTTCTTTGCGCCAGTTGTAGCTAAACGAACAAAGTATTCCGGCGTTCGTTGGTAACCACGAATACTCTGTACATCCCTGGCAAATAAAGAGCCGCGGTGGTAATGCTCATTACTTCAGCAGATGCCGGGACGTGCCATGGAAAATACTTGGACGTGAGTAATGAAAACAAAGGCACAAGTGAACGCTTGCTCCTCGACTGGAAGCGCTATCAACGCCCTTTTCCCAAACATATTAAACAAGTGAGGGAGGTTGTATAAAGATGGCGTGGTGAAAAGTTGGTTGAGGAGGGGTGTTTTCTGCTCTAACACTTTGTGTAACTATTTAACTAGCAGATGCTTCTACTCTTCAACATAATTACACAAATTAGACCAAGAGTTCATTATAATGGCTTACTTAATACTTTAAGCACGTTAATCTTATATAATAAATATACGAAAATATATTTAGGATACGGTTGCATAAAGTGTTGTATTCGTAAATTTTGAAAAACGACACCTGTACATGGTTTGAATTGAGTGTACAAGTGTTATTTTTTTCAAAATTTACGAATATAATATTATTATAGTTTCTATCTATATCAGTGTTCACGCGTGCCAAGGCTTCAATCTCGTTTGGTCTAGTTTGCCGTTGACAGGGTCAGGTTTAAATCCCGGTAGGGTGACCAAGGATGGTTTTCCCCAATAGGGTTTTTCATTTTCCCTTCACGAAAGTTCGGGCACATTTCCTCTAAACTCTATCTTCCTTATCCATACCCTATTAGCTTATTAGAGGCGTATAGCTCTGTAAAACATAAATCTATCAATTTTTTTCATAAATTGGATCAAAATTGTCATAGGCTAATGATGGTTAAATAAATACCAATAATTATTGATAAAGACAATACATTTATTAAAATATGAGAATGGCGGATGAAACAAATGATGAATTAAAATTACTAACAGGCATTTTTAGATGTATACAATATTTTTGCAGACACGTCATTTCAAGTAATGGTGTCAATGACCACTTAAAAGATGATTTTCTAAAAGGAAGCTTTTACTTTTTCACGGACCCTAACAGAGAATAAGTATTGTGATTGTCCAAAAAGTAAAATTTGATATTTTAATGTATGTCGACGTTTCATAAACCACAAAACCCGAAAAGGGGTTATTCGCGATGAAGTCATTATGTCTGTCTGTATTTCAACCTAACGCCAATAAATTTGATCGATAAGGCTAAAACTTGGAATTTAGGTTTTAGTAAGGTTCCTCCGTGTGGAGTTTTTGAAATTAGATATTTAACTCTAACATTAAGGGTAATTTAGGGTGAACATAATTTTTTTAAATTGAAATTGGCTCTAGCAATTTTGATTAAAATTTGTATTCATGCGCTAATTAACATTTCAAACAAAATGGCACATCTAATTTATTCTAGAAAATGAGATATGGTACTTTCAATACGCGGATGTATAAAATTGTGATCATATCTCAGCAACTCTTTAAGACACGGAATAACGTGTCATTGAAAGGTTGTAGTACTATTAATATTAAAAACCTTTTATTTCAAATATATTTTTATTATACCACTATTTTTCGGAGCTAATATCAAATAAATATTTTAGACAGAGGTATGAGAAAATGGTAGTTTATTTGTTTGCTCTTTGGTGGACAGAGATGCGCCTTTTATCTCAACATGTTTCTCCAACATCCAACATTATTTGGTAGCGTAAAGTGGTCATATTCCCATTATGTTTCTGCAAAAATAATTAAGAGTTTTAAATAAATGTCTCCCTTTTTAGATAAAGGATAGATAAAGTATGTGCGGTGCAAGGAACTATTTATTTCATCCCATTTAGATCAAATGACGTATTTTATCACGGGGTTAAAGTTAAAAGGTGAAAAATAAACAGATACGAAAACTAATATAAAATTGAATCTTAAAATTTCTTTTTCCCGCTGTAACTCCTATATAAGTAGCTATAGCCTAATTGATGCATTAAGCCAATTATTTTAGTATAGTGACATGTATTTAACTTCTCACAGAACAGAAACATATAAAATAAACATAGGGGCCAACATGTAATTTTAAAAAAACCCGCCGAAAGCCCTCCTTCCCACGAAATGAATTGCTTAGTTACATACCCTGTGTACAACATAAACAGAACACTGTCAATTTGCAAACACGTGTAGCAATATGGGGTATAGGGATAAAAACCCAGAGCATCGCTTGGGCCCTTTACAAGGGGTTGGCCTATTGACATCATTCGGGGAAACAAGTCTTCCTCTGTTTGGATGTACACAGCGGCAAAATAAAATCCTACATGTGCAGCCTCGTTCAGATTCACTTTAATGACAATGTGATGCGGGGACGGGTTAGGGGAGGTGCATGGTGGGAGGTGAACGCATGACTAACATTAATTAGCACTGCACCCTGTGGGCTCAACAAACCCGCATATAAAAGTTCGCTTCCATTTGTGAGCACTAGGAAACTGCAAACATTTGCCAGTGAAACACTTTTGAACAATTTAACGTTATAACGCTCGATATGAACGCTCATTTCTGCATTTAAAGTGTTTTAAACACATACGAGTCTATCAAGTTTAAACTAACAAACTAAATGGATCCCACTTGCATTAAGAGTTTATGAGTTGTATCATATTTAGCTAAAAATTGTGGGAGAAAGTTAGTTTTGAACAATATTTATATCTAAAATCCTATTTTCATAGGTAGAGCTCTTTATATGACAGTGAAGTTATTAGACCTACGTTAACATATTAATAAATCAAATCATGTTACCTGCAAATGTCCCTTTTAATAGATATTATCAATAGCTATAAAATAACATTAATAATATATTAAAACAGTATTAATGATAGCTGAAAAAAAGATGTTTGAATTTTCAAAAAGGCCTTTATTATGAAAATTAGTTTGTAGACATAACACATCAAACTAACATTCTGTAACCGATAAAGTCAGTAAAAAAATAAGGGAAAGGGAACATATAATTTTGTTATGTCAGCTTATCCATATAAGTTTTATATTGGATTATTATGGTTATGTCCCCTGAACAAACATTTCTAAATGACAAATTAGAAATGGAGTTTATTTATTTTAATGTAAATATCAACAGTTTCAAGAAATCATTAGAGTATGTAACAAAAAACGAAATAATATGTACACACAATAGGAGCGGACGAAATTTATGATGGTAATAATTATGTTATATTATAAGTTGGAAATACATCTAATTACAACTCAGATAAAACAAATCGTTCTAAGAGATTGGATCTTTCTAGCAATCGGATCACGCGAAAAAAACCTTTTCGTGCTAAGATAAATAGTCGTGATAGCTTTATCTTTATATACTGCTTCACTCAAAAATGAGATTTACTCAAAACATAGAATATACTGTCAAGAATGCTATGTTTGAGAATACAAGTACCTCAACACATCGAATCTGTTGTGTGGAAGGCTGCATTTATAGATATTTTTAGGAAAATATATATTTGTACGAATACAGATAATCTAATCACTAATTAAATGAGTAGTAAAAACTACTTGCGGAAGAAGCTGCCAAGGAGTAGCCGGCATAAACGTGCAAACAAAGCTCAGTTTGGATAATTACTTGAGCCTACAATCTGCGGAAGATAATTTACCAAGGAGAAGAGAAGAAATGGAGTAAAAGCAAACAGGAGAATTTAGGAAAGGGGGAGGGGGTGGGGAGAATTACAGGGAATTTTCGCGATAAGAACAGGCCCGACGTTTAGAGAGAAAGTAATTACTAAAGTGGAACAGAGCGGGGATAGAAAAGAAAGAAGAAGAGAAAAAAAAACCGTCGCCGAGTACGCCAGCAAATACAACAGATGAACAAATAACCAATCAGATAATGACAAAAGAGCAGAAATAGAACTGCTCAAGGGGTAGAAAAGGGTGGTAAGAAAAAAAAGGGGGGTAGGGGGTCTTGAAACAAAAGAAGATATACCGTGGAAATAATGTAACAGGAAGACAAGAAGAAATCGTGATTCGGCCAACGGAAGGCGACAAAAGATACACTCCAGGATAGTAGAGCAATTTATTTCTTAAGAAAATTGCGAGCGATACCAAAGTTAAGACTTGTTTTTCGAACTTCGCAAGATATACATTGATAAGACTATTCATATGTTTTGTTTTTTCCGTTAACATGCTTAGCACAGTGGTTAGTAACTTAACCTAAGAGATGGGCATAAGGAGGGTGGTTTTCTGATGTGCACCTAAATTAACTTGTTGAGGGGATAGAAAAACCACAGTGATATATATCATACTGAAAACTACCCCTCGCTGCAACGAACCGAGATTTGAATCCCACTCTCATCACTTCTCCGTTTACTGCAATCTAACTGTCACAAGTTTAACACTTTAGTTCATGGGACCACCGGTGTGTCATTCGTCAGAACAAATTACGATAATTTAGTCTACACGAAACCATATAAATATTGAAATATTGAATAATAGCAATTCAGATTTAAGAAAAAATAAAATTAATACAGATACCAACAATTTCTAAGTGGTATTTATTGATTTGCTTGCAATATAACAATAGTTTACCGAACCTTTTAACAATACACTATGTACCCTTCAAATACCCCGAAAGTTAGAAAGCTTAATTTACCTTTCATGGTTACAATATGGTACAGATTATAAGATAGAGCCATAGCGCAGTTCGCAAGAACGAGTCTGAGTGGATGTTGAATGGACCAGTAGTGCAAGTAGATCACTAGTGGCATTGATTTACAAGATTATAATGTACGTTCTTACAGATTGACCAATAGCAAACAAGTCAACGCCACTCAGTTCTCACTCACCCTTCACGGAGTGTACCTTGCAATATCGATAATAATGGATGAAGTTAAAACTTCGAAGCAACCCGTTTTTGAAAAAATTGCAAAAAAACTGGGGGTATCTTAAGAGTTGGCTGTATGCACAATACGATAGCTTCTGAAGCTCAGTGACCTTCCTACAAATTAGGACAGATATTTTAGTAAATTGTAAAATATTATGCATCAAAATAAGCATGAAATGAAGTAAATTAATAAGTACTGTTGGGTTGGTAGGCTAGTGTGCACGTGCCAAATTTCCCAGGGTTGGTAATATATTTTAATGTTGATATGTTTCCTAGAATGAGCACAGTTTTAACCAACTAGTTTGCAAACACATCTTTCTTTAGTATCTTATTTCTAGAATAATTTAAATAAATTATTTAAACATTGTCACTGTCAATGCTTGTTTTATGTAACTACGGCTTAAAATACACACATACACATATACATTATAATTAAATTTGTTTATTTCGCCGTAGACGCCGAAAAGAAACATTGACAATGATTTATTAAAATTATTCAAAATATATGAACTTTTGTCTTTTGTGGTAGTCAATAAATAGCTCTATGTTTATTTTTATACTTAACGTCAAGTTTCAAAATATGAGCTTAACTTTTACATTTTAATTTGAATACAAAAATTAATCTGAGACAGATTAAAAAAATTAAAAACTCATTAGTGCAATATGTGACAGTTAATTAAATTTCTTTGTATTATATTATCCAAGTCTTTAAAATAAAACGATATCAGGGAACTTAAACATATAATTATGCTTAGAATTTTCTATAGAGGGAAATGTTTCGCTTATTTTACTTATAGCTAACTGAAGTGTAAATATTTTTGAGCAATCTATTTCCCTTATTTTGTTTAAATAACATATTATTTAAAGAATTATTACTGAAAGCAACATTTGGCACTGAAAAATCCACTGCACAATAATTTTTTTTAATGCGAATCAGCTTTTATATTATACGTTACCGTTTTGAATGTAGACTTGCAAATGCCAGTTAAATTTCATAAGCAGGAATCTGAGTGTATGTAATAAGCCTCAAGGCATATAGGCACTAAATTCAAATAACATCTGAACCTTTGTTCAAGTATTATTTTGAATTCTAAATTCAGAACGTTAAAATGCGATTTTTGTGGAAAGAAATAGCCATCCTTACAACAACAATAAATAACTTGGTCCGACCTTTGATTCGTTAAATAACAAAAAGTTCGATAGCAAAATATAAGAGGAGATCTACGTGACTAGATATAGTTTATAAAAAATATAGAAGGTAGATCCTGAGCAACTCAAAGCACAATACAGCAGATGAAATAACCAATCAGATAATAACTAAGGTTGGGAGTTAAAAGGAAGGTCATCCATGGGAATAGAAGAAGAAGAAAAGATCTGTGGGTAGAAGTGAAATTGGGTTAGCGGAAGAAAGCTGAAAATGAGAGTGACAAGGGCAAGGGGATGGGGGGGAGACACAGACGACGCAGCTGTCACTCCCTAACAGAAGGATTGCGAGTGAAGGGAGGACGACGCCGTTCTAACTTTCAACAATCAGGAGATGGTGCTGCTGTCCCAATCCTGACAAACAGGATGTCCTTACGTTGTTCAATTATTTTACTCAGTTGTTGGAGCGTCTGCCTTTTGATTCAAGAGCTCCCTACTCCATTCCCTACATAACCTAAAATGTACCAAGATGAAATTGGGTGTTATTTTTATTATTTTTTCGTATGTGTAACAGATATTAATAAATATCCAGGCTATTCGCATATTTATACCAATAGTGTGGGGATAGTAACGGTATAATTTAGAGGGAGTGTTCTTTTATTTACGTAAAGGGAGAGAAAAAAAAATCTTAGTAACCTGGACAGGATTCACCCGTCCACCCTATCACTAGCAATCCATTCTATTGTAAGAGTGAAGCCTAGAGCTATGTGACCATCGATGTCGGTATTTAAATTCTTAAAGAGGCCTATATAGCCTATACTAGATACTTACACTTTAAAAAAACGTACGACCAAAATAATATTTGTGGTGTCAGAGAAGTGAGGGTGAGGTGAAAGAGAATTCATGCGCCAGGGCCGCCTTTAGTAATTAACTAACTAGCTACTAAAGACGACCGTGCCCGCACTCGATTCTGCGTTATATTTCAAAGTCGTAGGTGAGCCGAAGAAAGAAGGTGCCTTAACAACCTCACGGATGGCGGTTCACCTCATTAAAGATCCTACTTGGCGTCATGTTAGGCAATCCCAAAATGATGCCCATCTTTTGGAATAAAGTAGTGCAGAGGGCGTAAGAGATACGCTAAGACAAAGGACCGTGCAGGACCAGCGTCAGTACACATGTTTGTAATAACATTAGTCTGTTATGTACTAAGTAGTCTTGAGTAAACATTAGGACATTGAGCACTTGACTTTTAAGGAACTGCCAATCAAATGGAGGGAGGAAAATCAACAGAAAACCCGTTAAATATACAGGTTATTTCCATAGAACGGATTAAGTCGAACCGACGGGACCCACCAGCACGGCACACTGTCCTCAAATAAGTCACGGCCACAAATAACTATTGGTCGAGTCTCTGGCAGGGTCTGTGCGTGCATTACTTAGTCTTTCAAAACCTTCTTCCATGACGTACCCTCCTAGCACAACGATCATTATTCCACGAGGATCAGTCTCAATAGCGACACCGGGAATCGAATCAAGACAACGTTTTGGGACGCGAGGAGCTAAAAGAAGAAAAAAAAGGGGTGGAGGGGCGAAGATGAGGAAGAGTTTTTCACACAATGGAAGTGAACGTCGAACAAGTGAAACAGAAAATGAAGAAACCGATCGGTGAGAGAAAAAAAGGCACTCAAAAAACTCGGGTTAGGAAGAAACGATTCAGTGAAAATAGTAATTGAAAGAACGTAGCAGCGCGCGTGCGCAACCGCACGGCAACGCCGTAAACCAACTGACGGGAGGTTCTTACGGCGCTAAGTCGAGCTTGGCTAAATGCGTGCCATACATCTGACACGCCATTAAGAAGTGTTCCCCCCTTCTCTCTCCTACACGCACCAGGACCTTCCTTGCCCCTCGTGTATCACGAAGGTAGAAAACCATTTCAGTAAAGTGCCTCTATCTTATGTGGAGATAGAAATACCAGATGATAATAATAATTATTATTATTGTTATAAACGGGCGATCTAAAATCTAAATCATGTCACATCATTAATATATATATATATATATATGTTTCACTTAAAGTTTAAAAACCCGTAACTTTTGAATAAGTAGGTTGAAATTTTAAGTCTTGCAATATTATAAAAAATACGCATTTTTGTGTGTAAATTCACTAAAGAAACATAAATGGTATCACACAATCATAGTCTTTCTCATAGTGTATTAAAGTTTTTTTTAAATAAGTTATTTGTAAGCAATCCTTAAATGATTTATCTTAGTAAAAATAAAAATAAATTCTTATTAGTCACGAAAAACTATTCCCAGGCCAATTTCTAAATATTTCCATTTCTATAAACTGTCATAAGTAAACTACACTTAAATTAATTTATTTTAGAAAAATGTATAAAATTCTTCAAAAACAATTTTTTTTAAATCGTTAGAACTTTAGTTTAAAAAAAAAATCACAAAATTGTATATTATTAATTTAAATGAGATGCACCTTCTGAACCGACTTATTGTATCAGCACACTATAATTTCTATGAGCAAGCGCAAAAGGGCCTACCAATTATGCTTGGGAAGGTATTTCACATACCTTCAATTGGTGTTCTTTTTCATACCACAATCGACATGGGACCGACGGCTTTACTTCCCCTCCGAAGGAAATTATGCTATGGATTTTTATCACTCTAGTAAAATCCATTCACCACAGTTGGGTTTGAACACAAGAACATCGGGTACTGAAGTGTGCACTTTACCCCAAGACCATCGAAGTCTACTTTTTCTTAAATCATTCATCAGTAAACTACATTAATAAATTAATATTTTTAAGAACATATATATTATTTATATAGTAAAAAAACTTAAAGAAATACCCATTTTGAACCAGACCACTTCATAATATATATATATATATATATATATTTATTCAAAAACGTGTCATCAATAAACTACCTATGATTTGAAGGCTAGAGTCAAAATTGAAAGAAAAAAAACTCCCCGAGGTATTGCCTAATATCAGTGTATTCAACATTTTTTGTTCTTGTATCCATAGATATAATCTATCTTAAACTTTGTACCCCCAAAGTTGTTGTTGCAAAATGCCAATTATACATATTCTATTATCTACATTTAGGATAGAGAAAAAAAACTGCACTACCAGATTGCATGTTTTTACATACGGGTTTCTTTTGGGGATAGCCGTAAATCTGACCGATTATTCAGTGCTTATCATATAATATATATATATATATTAAATTTTACGTATCCCCTAAGAGGTCTTCACCTACTCCTGTTTCAGATATGTGACCAAGGACGGACAGACAAACATACATATAAAAGTGAAAAATCCACTTTTATGGGTTTGGGCACACTTATAGTAACGTAGAGATTAAGCATAATATCGAGGGCGAAAATTTTCACGATTACAATTCTTTCTTCATAACTCAAATTAAATATCAATTTACAAAATTATGTATATCGCCAATCACTATGTATAAAACTTTAAAAGAAAAATTATTTATAAACGAGAGTTGGTAACGCACTTTATGAAATTGTCTTTGCAGTTAGTAAAAATAATTTACCACTATTGAATTAAAATCAAAGGTCAATTAATATCTTTGAAGCAAGTGAGGCATCTTATCTCTAGATTGTATCTTATTCGCGAGAAATAGTAAGACTTATCTCCAGCAAAGACCAATGATCACAAATTTAAGATCAATCTCAACTCTGAAGTCTCAATAAACTTTCCGAATGGGAAGTAAATCGCCCAGGAAATCAGTAAACTGTAAGCCTGTTGAGTTTATCACTATACATAATAAGCAAATTATTAACTAAAACACAACTTTAATGGCACCCTCTTATTTTAGGGGGGAGCATACAATGTATTGAAACTATTATTTCTTTGATTGTTTCTCAAATTTGAATTTTAGGGACACTTTTGATGTGTTTGACGGTGCAACGCACCTTTTGAAATTGAAACGCAAGACTGACCATACAATTCGAAACAACTCCGTTCCTCTATCATGTACTTAATATGTCAAGTTTTTATTAACATTATATAAGTTCTTTACGAATAAGGAGGAGAAATTCCTAGCTTAACTCACCCCTCACACCTTTTCAGGGTGTGCCACAGCACACCATACTTAGCTCTAAAACAGACACAACACGCAGTAATTCAAGCTGTTAAGATGGAAGGGTAGGTGACGCAGGAAAAGGCCAATATTTTTGCAGTTTTTATTTTTAAAAAACCTTTTTTTGGTCAAAATAGATCAAATAATTCTCTAGTCTATACATAGAGTTTAATTTTCTTCACAAAGTAATATCAACAGTTGTTGAATACCTGTCATGGGCATCATATGACAAACTTTTTAAATAAAGAAAAAAATAATTGTCATTAAATTCCAGGACACCCTTGACATTAATCCATCACTGTGAAAAGAGATATCTCAATTTCCTCTAAATTCCATCTTCTTTGATCCAAATCCAATTATTTGTAACTATAGCTCAATGTTCTTACGAAAGGCGTGACAGCTAGGAGAAGTAACCGGTTCTCCTTTCGTGTATTCTTAAGTCAAGTCATGTGATCTGCAGCTGTCACTTTGATATAGCTATAAAAGCGAACCGGTAGTAAGACGCGGTGATAAATAAAATAAAACTATAAAATAACAATATTTGATATTATTTATTAAAGTCGACCATAAAAATATGTTCGTATTTTATAAACGGTGCTTCAAGTGTACATTCTTAAGTAAATTAAAATATATGGGGGATATTGTAGACGGGTGGTAAGACGCGGTTCGAACAGAAAATTATGATTGGAACGCACATAGTTGGTCATCCAAGTGTGAGCGACGTCTAGGGTTGATCCGCCAGATATTGTCGATGGCACGGACTGTACATATCGTATTTCTCTATGGAGCAGTAGAATATAGGCAGGCACTAGGAGAGTATGGATAGCACTTTGCTACTCTACGCTCGTGCGCTTCCGGCCATGATTGAATGTAAACACGTGCCAGACGAGATCCGAATACCAAACAGCACCCGCTCCAAACCCTTCTTCTTGATGGGGCAGGGGATTGGGAGGGTATACAGGAGTACTTCAACCCCCCCGAGTAAGGTTTGCAGTCTTGGCTCGTATTACTTCGTAAGCAAAGGACCGGGTTCGATTACTTGTGATCTCTCTCCAATTCCTACGTTTTTGTCCTACATTAGGGGCCGGTGGACTGGCTACTGGCTTCATTCATTCAGCCTCGAGCAGTTCGGACTATTGTGTACTCCGAATTAGTTTAGGTATATTGAGTTTAGGCTTAAGAAGCTGTAGATAATGGGAGTTTAAGTGGGTACGCGGGACTTTGACCGCGTATGACCTGGTTTATAAGTAGCGAGGAGATCGGGGTTCGAATCCAAGCCGGGTGTACCGAGGGTGTTTTCCCCTAGATTATTTCCCACTCTCCTTCCTTGCAAATTAAGTAACATTTCCACATTTCTACCTTCCCTATTCCTACACTACTAGTTTGAATATCCGGATAGCTCATACCTTCCCTATTCCTACACTACTAGTTTGAATATCCGGATAGCTCATACCTTCCCTATTACTACACTACTAGTTTGAATATCACTTTAATGTATTCATACGTTAGGTCATGTGGACTGAATCTTGCTACTATTGATAGAGACTGTCGTATCCCCCGCTTTAGGATAATACTAACAATATGGTAAAAATGATCATTTTTGACAGCAAAAATATGTTTGTAGTTTCTATAAGACCAATGAAAATTGGGTTGTAACGAGTCAAGCTCCTCTAAAACCTTTAGTTGGTATCCAGGTTTACCAAAAGGAATCACCATTTTTTTTTTCAGACCACTTGGATTTAAAAATAGTGTAGCGAAATTTCATTTTTCATCAAACTGACTAATGTGAGGTCATGTGACAAGTTTAAAACAGGACAATTTAAGATTGATGGCAATACAAATCTTCTGTCACTTCACAACCCTTGTTTAAGGGGCAATAAGATAGGTTTGAATGTTCGTGATTAGTTTTTCAGTTCAATTTTTCGTCCATTCAAAGGCCTACTATTTAAAGCTCTCAGCCAAATATTCATATTAACAGATTATTAAAAAAATTTGCCCTGAGCTACCCCGGTTTTTTAAAGACAGATAAAATTCCCAATGCTTTCCCAGTTTTGCAGGTGCGTGACAACCTTGGTTTCTATATGCCCCTACATTCTGAAGTGAATTTACTTTTAAGTATACTATAAACTTTATTGCATCCAGGATCGAAGTGTAGAATACGGTATATTTGATGAACTGTGGATGAGTTTTGGATAAAATTCCGAAACCCCCTCCTGCTCCCCACCAACCTCACCTCCACCAAGTTAACTGTATAGTCAGATCACTACAGAAAAAATCGAACTAGCAGTTACTAAATTTGTCCCCATTCACCGAGATGTGATTTGATGCTTTCACGTTTAACTTGTAATATATGTTGAGAGTTTGTCAATTTTTAGTACTTTTCATTATTACTTTCTCGTTTAGTGAAGTATTGTAAATGTATTTTAAACCTCGAGATTACGATAGATCTTGATATTTTATGTGCATCAGAGCCCCAAAAATTGTGTCTTAATATTCTGTGTCTGTTCTTCCATGTGGTTACAGCCGAAACGTTTGGATTGATTTTTTTCAACACTTGATATTACAATGTTATAAGGTCATATCTCATTTAAAAAAACTGTGTCTATTCTAGACCTAAAATTTAGAGTAATTAATTTAATGAAGATTAATTTTTGAAATATCAAAGTTTTTCAAAATTGTCTTAAACAGTTTTTTCTAAAATGGGGTGTGTTTAACATGAAAAATAACACTGTATATTTGTTTTTCAAGGGGAAATTTGTTTAAGGGTAGATTATTAATGGCTAATTTGGAGAAATTGCAGTTTTTAAGAAATAGATTTAACTTTTTTGCTGTCCATAATGGGAATTTTGGGAGTTTTTTAAATGAATAATAATAATGTATGTCCGGTTTAAAAAAACATAGAGGATAGATTCCTGGTGATTTAAATTTTGAAAATTATGCTACAAACTTTAATATATTTTATGAGAAAGTATGTATGATTTTGTCGTACCATTTATTTTATACTCTTCTTTCCATGATGACCTGACTATAGTTGGTTTATTAGGATGAGATGAAGACAATTCCCCACATTTAAGCATACTTACGGGCTAGGAATGAAGGTAGATTTTTATAAAATACACGCACATTTGCGTCAAGGGAGGGTGGGAAACTATTTAGATAAAAAATAAACTTTAGAGCACTAGGTGTGGATTCGAACCCTGCGACCTTCCAGTCACGGGCAAACCAGACTAGACGAGCTTGACATTTTGTCCATAAGGCCACAGGTGCGAGTATGACGCATTTGATCGTAATTTAATAAACACTAAAACATATAGGCGTGCGTCACCAGTTTTTAAAATAGTTATCAAAAAAATTAAACGTTAAAATGAAGTTCATCTGCTGAAACCCTGGCTTGTTCAGATATTTACCAAGCCCACTAAGCTTAACCGAATGAAACACTTGAGGCTTACTGGGAGCCTTGGGTATTTTTTCTCAGAAAATGGGGGGAATGGGATACGGGAGGGGAGCATGCATATTTCTGTACTGTAGCTGCAGTTGAGAGGGGTGGAGGGAGGGATAGAAAAATATATTCCAAAGCCACCTTCACGACAACACGATGAATAAAGATGAGGTTTGTTCCCTAGCAGCAGTTGTAAATCGTATTCTAGTGAGATTTTTTCGGGAGAGGGGGGAGGAAACTGATTCCGTGGAGAACAAAACGAAAACAAAGTGGGAGTTTTATGAGTAGGTTGATTTACATGGAGTCACGCACTGCGCCGAAATATTCCCCCCCGGTCCTCTTATTCCCCCACACATATACAAACGACGGGATTTAGAAAATTGTAATTGTGACGAAGTACTCGACTTTTTACTTTGTAGAACAAATATAAAACGGATGTGGTACAAGAGATAGGTTTTCATTAAGTCTACGGGATCGAAATTATTACGTCATTCAGTCTTTAATATACATATATATGTATCTTTTAAGCGTAAGTACGGTAAAATTCTGAGGTGTTCCGATATTTTACCATCAAAAGTTTAGGATATTACAACCTGTAGCATCAATTTGCCATGTTTAAAGGCATAGTTGACACGTCACTTACTTAAATACCATTTATTTGCTAAAATTCATTTAAAAAATGTTGTATGTGAGGTATTTATCGTGTAATTTCTGAAACGACTGATAATATAAGAACACGAGAATTTCTATGAGCGAGGAATGAGGAGGGATGAGCTTTGGAATTTTTTTTCTAGAAATAAAAAGTTTTTTATAAAACTTGTGCAATTATTGTCAAGATAATGTAAAATGCCTATGCAAAAAAATAAATCACAAAATTGCTATTTGGTTCATAAGCGCTGAATATTTAGGGGGTTTATTATATTTCTTATTGTTAAGTAAGCAAAATGTTACTAATTGAGCTAGCTGGCAGACAAATAATAATTTAAATAGCTAATGTTCATGAAACTGCGAAATGTCGTAACCCACAAATTTGGCAAAATGGTGATATTAACATTTTAGGCTTGTGGGTTATATCTACACTTTCTGTTAAAATCTCATATCACACAAAAATATATATTTTATTTTTGAAATAAAAAAAGGTCATTTTTCACACATTTGAGGGTTAAGTTATATGATATTGTGTATTTTGATGGGACGCACGATAAGCCATGCCCTTTGGCTAAAAGAGTAGAAAAGTTTTTTTCTTTCCCTCTGTAAAATTAAGACCTTGCGGATTAATAAATAATGCTGTTTAATGAACGCTATAATGTCTGTATTAGGAAAGGAAAGAGTAGACTTATTCTATTTAAAAAAAAAAGTTAGGTTATACCCAATAATTTTATGATCATTCAAAAACATATTAACTCAACTCTCATAGTAGTTTTTAAATTGAATCAATCAATCCAACAAGTTGGAAGTACAGTTATTTACTAAACTATGAACTATGGGGATAGGGAGACCTGGTGGTCTATGGGAAAGGTGTCGAACTTCTGTGCTGAGGTCCGGGGTTCAATCCTCGGTCACGGCACATATTTATTTGATTGCCAAACATTTCCTTCACCTCTGACAAGACGTGTATTAATCACAACTTGTGAATGTGGGGAATGCCAGGCCTCCACCGTGGTTCGGATTCCACGCTAAACTGTAGTTCCTCCATTTCATCTGACAATCACCCTACCATTTAAACATTAGTGTGTGTATAACCCGAACGGGTAGTAAGCCGCGGTGCTAATAATAATAATAATAATAATAATAATAATAATAATAATAATAATAATAAACTATGGGGGTCGAATTCGATTCCCGGCATAGATGGAAAAAATAATAATTGGTAAAATGGGGACTTTCCTTTTTTAGTAATAAATATACCGCCCGAGAATGGATGTTGTGTATGTTCTAAAATTAAGTTAGTTTGTAGGTCGTGTGTTGATGTAATCGGTCGTTTCAGAGAGTGCTCGTTAAACACCCTATATAAAAGAATAGCACCAAAACCCATTCTATAAAAATTACGATTTTATGTAATTCGGTGGGTGAAAACTTTCGAATGGAGCTTAAACTCATAAAATAACTTTTGAGAAATAACTAGTTTCTAGTTGGTTATGAGGACTGAGTAGTCAGGGAATGTAGGGGGTGCGGGGGGGGGGGG
>CABFVX010000238.1:259382-307161 GCA_902151425.1 Timema shepardi | reverse complement strand
CCCCCGCCCCCCCCCCCCCATGGTAAAATCCACGGACCACTGTTACAGCACCACTGGTATTATTTAATGGCAGGCAGGAATCTTTCTATGTTCGAAACTTGTGAGGGTTGTTTTCTCTGACCGCAGAACGACCGGCTTTTCGTCGCAGTACGCGATGCTCAAACACCGAACGCAACAAATAAAACTAGGTACGTACACAAAGTTCTGGTAAGCTCGCGTCTTTGCCCTGGGTCCCCTAAGGGTGCGTACTTGCTACGCTACGAAATGTTTATGATGAACACTATTATCTTAATTAATTCTAGATCCCTTGAAAACAGTATGGGTCAGAGATAAACTATTCGAGAGCCTCGTTACTATCGGGTTAAGCTGTATGACAGAGCATTTACGTGTGAAAGTAATTACTAGGGGTTAAATAGAACGCGAAGATTAATATGTAATAGGTCTAAAACGATTGGTATAGGGTGTACATAACAATCTATTTTCATTTTTTAGTACAGCGTATTACTAACCATTCGGGCTATATATACGCTTTAAGTACTTATCAAACTATTGTGTTAGTGACGAGGAAGGTTTCATTTAGAGAAAATGTAGCTGCATTTGCGCGGAGGAGAGTGTAAAACCATTTAGGGGAAAAACACTATCCGTACACCCAACCGGGATCAAACCATGATGTCCCCATCATTATCAGTACTTTTAATTACGAGAGTAGCGCCTCAGACCATGCGGCCACCGAAACGGGTTATATGATTGTTTGAAAGCTAACTCATCAGTTATACAGGTATTATATATAATAAGCTACAAATATTTTGTAGTATCGATATTTATAGGATGATACACTTCAAGTAATTCAAACTATAGTTTGTTTTTAAAAATACTTCTGGTATCATAGTTATCACGAGTGTAATAGTGCTGACACCTTAATTCATAAATATCCGTGTCCCCGATTTGAATATAAACTTAATAGTAAAATTTGTTTTTCAATAATTTTACAAAAGCGGCACCCTTTGATACATCCTCATGACGAAACAATTAATTATTATTAATTAAAACAAGAATATTTATTCGTGCAATACTTAAAGAATTTATTATAAATTTTCTCAGATTATGATTATTATTTTGTGACACCCTCTTTGAGAATCACTGGTATATAAGGTATAAAGGTGGTTTTGAGTAAACCACGTTCAAGTAAAAGGGGATAACAACTTAAAACGTGGACAGCGGTGATAAAAAAGTATTTTCCCACCTCCTAAAGCCAAAATTAGAGCGTTGCTTCTATTCAGCCATGTAATAAGCAAGCTATTCTAAAATATTAGATATAAAGCACTTTCCAGCAAAGTTTTTGAAACAAGATAAAACAATCATTAAATATTAATCAAATAGCCACAGCTATTACTTATGCTTTTTAGTGAGGATTACTCTATCTAGGTATATTCTGAAAATTGACACTTTGACACGGGAATCGAACCCGATACCTTTGGCTTAGTACGACAATGCTCTTACGACTGAGCTATCCCGGATTCATCCCGTACCCCAGGGTCATTCTTTATTCATATTTTAAGGCAGATTCTATGATGGACGTGCGGAAATTTGAGTGAAGAATGACCCTGAGCACGGGACGAATCCAGGATATCTCAGTGGTTAGAGCATTGGCGTACTAAACCAAAGGTCCCGGGTTCGATTCCCGTGCCCAGGTGTCATTTTACAATTTTCAGAAAATCATTAAATAGCATGGACCTAACAGTGTGTGAAACATTGAAAGATTTAATGTTGACATTCCCACGCACAAAATGGACTAAACTGAGCATGTATGCGTCACTTGATCAGTTTCGAAGTTTTTTGAACGGGATATAGTCTGCCCTCTACTCATAGATATATTTTATAAATTTATTATTGGAGGCTATAAATCATCAATTTTTAAGGTATGGGTTATAGTTTGAGAAATTAATCTAATTCGGTGAACTAACAGTTTTAATTATACTATGATATTTATTAATATTTGTTTATAAATATGTTGGTAAGGGGTTTGCTTTTATATATAATTATAACAATTATTTATATAAATATTTATAGGCTTGAAATTAGTCAGATTAGTTATAATAATTGAAGATTTTATAATCTCTTATTTATATTTTTATTAATTTAGTTTTATGTTTAAATTCACCTTGCTTGTTGGGCGATCCGCCCCCAAACTCCCAGTGAGTTTTCTTTGCAAGTGGATATATAAACTAATGTAATTCCAGAGCCGTATTTTGATTGGTCTTACGTTTAGCCACAAGAAACCTCCAAAGAAAGGGTCCACACCGACTTTAAAGTTGCTCCGCCATTTTTAATATTTTTCAGGGGGTTTAAAAATTTTTTTTTTTTTACTTTTTGGAATTTTACCGTCGGTTACAGGCTAGAAGATATAAGTTTGTCAAATTTCGAGTTTCTATCTATTCTGGAAGTGGGTAAATATTAATGTCATTGGGTGAGTCAGCCATGTGGCTTTATAGTAGTGTAATAATTATTATTTTTGAGGTGACTTGGCGGTGTAGGGGTAAGGTGTCAAACTTCTATGCTGGCGGCCGGGGTTTGATCCTCGGTCCCGGCAAAGATTTATCTGATTACCAAACCCTTCCTTCACCTCTGACAAGANAATGTGGTGAATGCCAGGCCTCCACCGTGGTTCGGATTCCACGTTAAACTGTAGGTCCTTCATTTCATCTTACAATCACCCTACCATTACACATTAGCGTAAGTGCGTACAACCCGAACGGGTAGTAAGACGCGGTGCTAATAATAATAATAATAATAATAATAATAATAATAATAATAATTTTGAATATATAATTTGAAATGATTTAATTAGTATAGTGAAAAATCTAAATAGTGTATGAAAGAGAGAGAGAGAGAGCGGACCAAACACTTGTTTTATAACAAATCAGTTTATTAACATTCATTCCCACTTTTAGACACACATAAATACACGGTTTAGAATTTTGAACAGAAATAACGGAAAACTGATTTTATCCTAAAGTATCTCGTAAAAATGGTGTAAAACTTATTAATTAACTAGCTAATCCCCGATCGCATCTGTGGTTGCATGAAGATTTCAATCAATGCGCTGTGAATATCTGACAGCGTTTCAATCCATACCGCACATGCCCCATACTACGTGGCATTCAGATTATGGCATCTGATTCGTTCTTTTCATCCAACATTGCCCGATCAGCTTTGTTTGAATTATTTACGCACTCCCCGCTCTGGCACTCTCCGTGGTTTGAGGTTCGAATTCCGAACATTCAACTCAAACACGGAATTTAAAACTATAAATTTCTTCCATTTGTGAACGGTGATTTAATCATATCGTGCACCTGAATAGCGGTGATTGCGTTTATGGATGGAAAATACTACAAGACTCACTCTTACGAACATATTATCTATGATCACCCACTGATGGGGAAACATCAAGTGTATTCGTAGGATGGACGCGACAAAGAGATTTCATTAAATATTACAGAGGTTTTGGCTTTCATCTTTGATCATGTCTCTCCCATAATTTTGTTAATTCATTGTTTCGCTAACCCCTAAGGCTTTCTTGTTGTTGTTTTGTTTTTATTAGATTAATCTTAAATTTGTGTTTGAATTCATGACGCTAATGGCCGTTTCTGTGCCAGCACGTATTTAAGCATGATTATAAAAAACTCATAATGCCTAATAATTTAAAGTTTGCTATATATATATATATATTAGACACCTTAGCTCAGTCGGTAGAATGTCTTGTCACCTGAGTTAAGGATCCCAAGTTCGATTCCCGGCATGGCCGAAAAATTTATCACTGGTAAAATGTGAGTTTACTACTTCACAATGATGAATTGACGGCATGGGACTGGATGTTGTGCCAGTCCTAGTCTTAAGTTAGAGTATAAGGCTTATAAAGCTAAGACAGGCCTAGCCAGCCAGTAGTGGAAAATATATAGCTTGAATAAATAAGTGACCCTGGCCACAGGCTGAAACAGGAATGAATGTTAAAAAAAGTGTATATATTATCTATATCGCAATCGAAGAAAAAATCTATTTTCTTTATAGATCCACTAGAATATTAATATTTACATTACCCGCCTCGGTGGCGTAGTTGGCTAACGCGCTAGTCGTGTTTAGCTCGACTGCTGAGGACGGAGAGATCGAGGTTTTAATCTCGGTCGGGTGAACTGGGGGTGGTTTTTCCTAAATGGCTTTCCACTCTTCCTCCGCGCAAATGCGGGTTCACTTTATCAAATTCACCCTTCCCTATTCCTAATCCATTAGCGTAATCAGTACTTAAAGCGTATAACCCAAAACGGTTAGTAAGACGCGGTGCTAAATAATAATAATATTTACATTACAATAAATATGTAATGTTATGACACTTTATTCATTTGATAGATGTGATGTAAATTCATGACTATCAAAAGAAATTAAATATAAAGAGCACTTAAGGATAGGAAAGGATAGTTATTATATCAACTATATTGGGTAAAGTAAAGAAAACATTGCTTGAGTAGATACGTTTGATTGAGTTTTTTTACACAAAGTAATCTAAATAGCTCTTATATAATTGTCATGATCATCGCAGCATTTAAATAGCCCTTTTTCTTTTCCAGTAAAACGTTTCCGTTCAAATGTAAATGTGTATATTACAGATATTCAAGAGCGGTTGAGATTATCTGTAATAAATTAAGCTAAACTTCTCTAATGAAGCAATATTATTTATTTTAGCTAAAAGGTTTTTTTTTGTTATACAAACTATCAAACACGGCCTGAACTTTCGCTCCTTAGCACCTCACCCTATCGACGATTGTGGGTTTGAAACGTAGAGAAAACGACAAATTTTATTCCGTTTTTTAGTCAGTTCACCTAAATGATCAAGATTTCGTGTCGCCCATTTGAAAAGCAGCGAGGAGGACGAAAGTCTGCCCTCATACTTGATTCCAGAGGGATGTGATTCTCACCCAGTGATGTCAACCAGCGAGGGATAATCCTGTAGCCCCCCCCCCCTCACCCCTTCTCAACCCACAAGTCACCTCGTGACAAGCCACGCAATTACCCCGCATCTTGTTCGTCCCCCGGGCTTGTCACGTGACGAGACGCAGAGGCGGATACAAGGAAAGATTGCAAAGGAAGACCTCGACCTAAAGTTTGCCACTTTCCTCTGCCGTGCTATTTGGATTGTATCTAGTTAAATTTTAATATCATTAGTGAAATTAAAGCTTATGGAGGGTTTTAAACAAACTAGTATGTATTTAATTCATATGTATGTGAAGGTTGTCAACAGGATTAGTCCTGATGTTAAAATATGATTCAATTAAATGAAAAATTAAAACCAGGATTACTTACTGGTAGATTATTGGCGCGCAAAGACAAAGGTCACGGGTTCAATTTCCATGTTCAGAAATTAATTTTTCACTTAAATTACACTAGTATGCATGTTTACCGAAGAAAATGCTATCTAATGGCGGGTTTGAAAAATTCTTGAACTTGTTCAGTTAAAATATTCTTGTTTTTAGGTCGATATTTGCCAACTATTGCAGATTTTCCTAGAATTTGTAGAAGCATGTCCGTTGGTTCTATTTTGTTTTTGAAAAATTTATAATAAAACTTATTTAAAAATATATTCTGTAATAAACAAGCTGATCAAACAACCCATCCACACCAATACTACTACTACTATTAATAATGCACACACACACACACACACACATACACACAATATTCACTTTATTGGCAAACTTACACATATTTTCAAACATACACTTATAATTTAAAAAAAGTGCTATCAATAGATTTCTTGCCACATAATAGCTCTCGTCACTTTGGGCCGGGGGGTGAGGGGGGATTTAAGAAATTCTGGGTCTTAATAGTTTGCGCGCAGCATCTAAGCGCTAATTTTTAACTAGGTAATAATTTTCTATTATTTTAGTCAATCGTGGACCTAAATGCTTCCCGTAGAGCGGAGATAATCACAACTCAGAAACTCCACAGTTATCACTGATTAAAACAGTTACAAATATTTTACATTAACTGCGGAGTGGCTTTTGAATCAACCTGTATTTTTGTAGATTTTAAAACATAGAAACAATCCTAAAATAGTTTTTAATTTTGTTGTGGTTCTTTCTCTACCTCTTGATCGTCGCTGAGATAATCTTGAACTAAGTTTAATTTGTAGGTCCCAAGGGATGCACAGACTATAGGGGTTGGATATACTGTCCATGAAACCTTTAAGTAGCGCTATATGAACTAGCAATGACGTATATACCTTTGATGATAGATTTTTCGTGGTGGCAGTGTGACGTGTGTTGTCATAGGTTTAAACATGGAGTTTGAAATAATGAAGAGCCAAAGGAGGAAAGAATAGTTATTAATGGACACAAATGTAGGTACCATAAAGAGTTAAATGATGGAGTTGAAGGTTAGAAATGTGTTAAAGCAAAGTGTGTTTTTTGAAAGTTAAGGATAAAAAAGAAATGTTGAAAGTGTGATGATTATGACCATGAACCAGAATCAATGACGTGTCCTCTTATGAAATTATACAGATTTCGAAAAGTCTGTTCGTTCTGCAAGTTTGGCCAAATATCACTTTAAAATGTTACAGATTTCACTTAATTCAAAATTAATTTAAAATTTGTCAATGTTTTATCATTAACATCCCAAAAGATTCTTTATCAATAATTGCAATGAAAGAAATACAAATAGAAGTAGCTATATGTCAACATTAGCAGTGCTAATAAAGTGGCTCAGAGGAGGAAATTAATTCGAAGGGAAGAACAATATGTGGAAGAAAATAGCGCAACAGTTAAATGCAGAAAACATATCTGTTCTAGATTTCATGAAATGTGTACTATAAAAATTTCAGCCTGTTCAATTTAAATATTGTAGTGATCCCTTAAAAAAATATTCAATTGACCTAAATGTGTGTTCAATATTATTTGGACCTGCATGTGTCTTAATATTCAATTAAATCTCATAATGGTGCTGTTAAATTTTAATATTATAGTATTCTTAATATATTTAATTAAATGTGATTTGGATTTGATGGTATCTGTTTATTTTAATAGTTTATTTGATACACATGAACTTCTTGTTTCAGACCCAAATAGTCCAATCGCTGCCTGATAACTAGTTGAGATGTACACAAAAATAACCGGGACCGAGTTGGTAGGCATCACACGGACCACTTCACAAAATGGCTGCATTGTAAAAGTGTCGTGATACAATAATTGTAAAGCTATAACTTACGATAGGTTAGGTAAAAGTATTGACTGGAAAAAATACACAATATAGGTTTAGTTTCTCAATTTTTAGGTTTATTATTTATAATGAACACAATTCCAATATTTTAAAATTAACTTTCACTATCACGAATAAAATAAAAATAGTATTAATTTTATATATTGTTTTATATGTGAGCGTTTCATCTACGAGACAATATAATCAGTAGCTTAATTCAACTTTGGTGACCTGGTGGTCTAGTGGTAATGTGTCAGACTTCTGTGCTGGGGGCCCGGGGTTCAATCCTCGGTCCCAGTCACAGATTTATCTGATTACCAAACCCTTCCTTCACCTCTGACAATACATCTTGTGAATGTGAGGAATGCCAGGCCTCCACCGTGGTCCGGATTCCACGTTAAACTGTAGGTCCTCCATTTAATCTCACAATCACCCTACTATTACACATTAGCGTAAGAGCGTATAACCCGAACGGGTAGTAAAACGCGGTGCTAACAATAATAATAATTAATTAAACTTTTAAGCTACTAATTGTCTTAATACGACTTGATAAAGCCGTTGGAAAAACAAGAAATAGAAATAAAAATTCTCTTTAGATTTTAGTGAACCAATAATATTTTCAAAACTCTGAGTAAAAAGTGTAGCAAGCTTCTAAAACAGTGTATATATATATATATAAAATTAATTAATTATATATATATATAATTAATTAATTAAGTTAATGCTCCCATGAAAAGAGCCAACAATTCTAATCTTACTTCTAGAAATATTTTTCTTATCTTCTATACACGCATTTCGCTCATAACCCTCAAGACGCTGCACACCTTTTGAAATAAGATGTTTGTTCAAAAAGAATTTACGACTCTTACAAGAAAACACCACTCTCCTATTCCTCTTCTTTATAAAGTACAAGGGTAAACGATGAGAAAATCTTACGGTTTTCTTTAGGAACCGACTTACAAAAAAGTATTCTCCCCTCCACACCGAAAGAACTCTCTTTAAGTCCCACAAAACTAAAAAGAAAGTCAAACACTTTAAAAGAACGATAAAGAAAGGCGAAATTTCCTCGTTATCTGCCATCTAGGAACCGCGAGGCAAATTCAAGGCGATTGTAGCGGCGCGTATGGTTCTTATCTGAAACTACCACACTAGTCGTAACAATGGCACGGCACTGTGGACCTTTCTATTGTTGGCAGTATAATGAAGTGAAGGGGGCCATTCTTCGAGTGGTTAGGGGGGAAGCAAAGAAAACAAGATTATCAGTCCAGTCGACAGCTCTGTTGTGGGGCAAGAATTCAGAACCCTTCCTTTACATTGTTTCAATGGAGACGGATATATTGCGTGCTCTAAAAGTGACCTGTACTCTGGAGAGATAACACGACTTTAACACTGTATTGTTGAGTTCTGTTTAGTAATACTGAGCGGCACTAGACAAAATGTGGTAGGTAGTATTAGATTTTGGACTTTGTTTTATAGTGAATAAACAACGATAAATCATCCAATCGATATATATACAATTATATTTAAGGGCTTAAATCTAAGCAATTTTCAGCTGTAATTTATTGTTGGGTAAAGCTATACAAGTAGGTCAATATAATTATAAATTATAAAACATTTAGGGCTTATTTGTTTGTTTTTTTCTTATCGTGGGTTTGAAAAAGTAACCAATCCGGTCAACGGAGTACACAATTACTATCTAACTTTGAACCTTAAACTTAACAATCCTCTCTGTTTAACAATTTAGCAAAACCTTATTTTTCGTAATTCAAAGGCCTTCCAGGTCAAAGGTTAGCGCTGAGCCTACTCTGGTAGCTAGCAGCAATAGCATTTAAATTCTTTTCAGCGTAGGAATTAATTTCTGAAAGGCCTTTTTCCCTACCAGAAATCTATTATCTAGTAGGATATTGGTAGGGAAAAATACCTTTTAGAGAGTAATTCCCACCGTGAATGGATTATACTGACGCACATAGAACTAACCTTGGAATGGTCAGTTATTTTCTAAGTCCTCTGAAGCAGGCAAAATATTAAGTTAAAAGAGGTGTTGTTCATTTTGAATCTATGTTTACATTTTATGTATATTGATTTTACTTTCTCATGACAATGTCAGTGTGATCGCAAAAAGGGGGTGGGGGGGATCTCTTTGAGTATGACAAAGTAACTATAAACCCAAAAAAGTTGATTTTACAATTCTTTCCAAAATTCCAAAATAGTTTGATTGATTTTGTTCAGATTCGATGCGATATTTAGATATATTAGGGCTTACCACCATTTTTTTTTTTAAGTTAGGCCTTCAATTAAGGGTAGTTTACTAATTAGTAATTTTTTTGATTCCAATTTTTTTTAAATGACTAGCAATTTTGTTTAAAATGCATATCTATGATTTTTTTTGACATTACAAACATTGACTTTTGTGCAAATATTCTGTAAATGGTAGCTAACTTATGACTTTTTTTAAAATTTGAATATGTTAAAAATGGCTTTCGCGATTTGATTCAAACTTGGTATAGGGAGACCATTTTACAAAGCAATTAAAACGTAATTGCAAGGAAAGATATGGAAGTGTGGAGAACGTTGGTAAGGATGCATTTAGTACGGAGTTATTTTTTTAGCAATATGGAGTTTCTTGCCTACCCCATAATTGAACGGCATGATTACGTATGTACATATACATCTGACATTTCCATGTTTTACAGACACGATTTCCAACTTTTCCAGCTACTTTATATATATATTATTGTTAAAAACATTTTATTGAGATCGCAACTGAGTGTAGTAATATTTTTTAAATTGTGTTAGTCTATGCAAAGTTTAAGAGATTTCAGCCTAAAGCGATGGTCTATTGGATAGTGCGATCTAGGTAGATTACAATCATATCAATACATTAAAAGATCACCTTAAGCAAGTACAGTTTAAAATTATTGTGAGACACATTATTTATTAAATCTATTTTTCCCATAACGTAGTCGGATTCTCACGCATGAGCATAGCCATGACTCAAATTTGTCTAAAGACGCGGTATAAGAGAAATGACAACAGGAGAATCACATGGTGATCAATGACTATGTTAAAAGAGATCCGCTGTGTGTAGAATTGAGGGAGGAATGTTATTTTGAGTATTATGAATAAAAGTTTTCTTAATTCTTAGTGAATATGTAAAAAAAAATTTTTTTATTAAATTTCCCGACTTTTTCCTGACATTTCCCTCTTTTCCAGGTCACCGCCCCTCATAATTCAAATTTGAATTGTTTATTTATATCAGTGAATAAATAAACTCGTCATAAAATCTATATAGATGAACAGTGCTTCGGTTAATTAATAATTTACATAATATTTTTTTTAATAACTCAGTTTTTATGTACCGTATTCTAATGATACCTGTTAGGGATTTCCATATTTAGGGCAAAGGATGAGTAAGGTAGTGTTTCAAGAAAACGTACTTGAGAATTTTTGTCACGGTAGCGTGGGAAATAAATTAGGAAAAAACCCTCAGTATAACCGGCCATGATCCAAACCATGACATCCCTGTCAATCTACAAACCAGAGAAGACAAGGAAGGCAAGATAAAATAAATAGTGAATGAGCTTAAAAATATTGCGGCAGGAATGAGTTATGTCAATATTTTGTTAATTAATTTTTTTATAAATTATACTTTCATTTGATGAATTTTTAAACATTTACCGTAGAAATAACATAAATAAAATGTGTTAAGGCAATCTTGTCTACCCAGGAGTAGGCTAAAAGATTCTCGAGCAAATATTTGTTTTAAACTTAGTATTTTATTGCATGAAAGTGTTTAATTATAAATGGCGCAATTATTTCGACCATCGCTTTGAGCCTACAGAGTGGAACCTCAATGTTACACAAACAAACAAAAAAACACGGGCGGACGCGCATGGTGTTCTCCCCTCCAGACCCCTGTTAATTAATTAATTAAAAATACACTGCCAGAAACCACATCTCCCGCACCAAGTTCAACAAGAGAAAGTACTTTGTTCACACACACAAAAAATACTAATAGTAAAAAATAAAAGACAAAAGCTATTATAATCTTTACTAAAGTGATATAATTAAATTCCCCTCTTCCCCTTTTTCACCGTACACAAAGTAAAGTAATTACGTTGATTTATCAATGAGAATTACTAAAAACTGAGCCTCATACATTAGAATACCAAATATAAATCAACTACCTTCTGAAAAAAAACAGTATAACCAAATGGCGGCATCGATAACTTGTTAGGCAAGTGGGTAGTAGACCTGACTCGGAACCGGAAGATCGGATGCAATGGACATGCGTGGTATCCTCTTCACTTAGTATTTCAGATCGCTAAAGTTGGTCCCCTCAACTCCTCAAGTTTAAAAGTAATATATACCACCGTTTTGTACCCAAGTATTACGATTTGCAACCCAACCTTAAACAGTAAGGCTATTTTGTTGGGGTAGGGGAGGGGGGGAGTTAAGTGTAGCCCCCTTTCCCTCAAATTAAAGTATAGTTTTTATATAATGTATATTTAAACGTCTTGTTTTATACCATTTTGCACCTTAATAGTTTAGTGTGAAAAAAAACATAGGCCTAATATGATATATATTCTGGGTCAAATTTAAGCGTGGTTTTTTATTATTGATGATTTCTTACATCAATATAAATTGCTTTTTATCTATCACCACGTCTTACTATCTAAAAATATTATATTTTGTATGGTCTGGCACACAAATATTTGAAGTTTTGAACTCTATTATTTTAGTCAGAAAAAAAATATGTATAATTCCAGAGATAGGCATGAAGTTTAAAAGAAGAAATATGTATAAAAATTATTTCTTATGTTTTGTTTTGAACGGTTTTCCATCTTAATAGGTTTGCAAGGAAAACCGAAAATACTATGAAAAAAGGATAGGATCAAAGTAAAATGTATTCTACTTCCTTCTAAGCAATACACATTACTGGTTTTACCCCAAGTTGAACCTGATCATGGCGTTTTTCACTTTTATTGTTCTAAAGGGGAAAATATTTAAGCTAAAGCACAGTTCCCCTGCCTTCCACCCCACAAAAATGGGCATATTCTCTATAAAGTAAACAAAACAACTTTGGTGCAAACTAGGACGAAATAAGTTACAAAACCACACATTCATTTTGTTGTTGAAAAATGCATTGGCTTCACTTTGTTGCTCAATCACGTCCAAGCCTCTCTACCAATTGTTATGAAATTTCGCATTTACGTCCGGTTAGCACATTGGCTTTTTTTTTGTTAGAATCCAATATTGTCTTAAACCCTGTTTTCAATTATGTATTCTCATATTGTAAGTAAAGTTAATATTTTCTGTCTTATTTGATCGCCAAATCAATTCCAAATCCAAATAGTAATTACAGAATACATTTCAATCTTAAATACAAAGAAAAATTATATTTTGTGTTGGTTGTTTCGTATTCAGATTGATAAGCAAAACGTGCTTCTATGGGAAATAAAAACTATACCTAGGCAACGTTTCACATATTTATTTGATTTCATTTTAATTTTACATGAATAAATATTCAGACAAAGATATCACTTTTCACATCAATCACCAGACTTGGCTCCAGGGTAGCCATGTAAATATTATGTACATTTATGTGGTAATTTACCTTCGAGACTAAGAAATTTTGCAAAGGAACTTAGAGGTGCTTTAAGACATGCACAAGAGGCATATTTTTATACTATTACCTATAACAAGACTGTTAAGCTTCCGTTACTTCCAAATTCAGAAATATAATTATTTGCATTGTTATCAGTAAAAACTTAGACGTGTGAAATTGAGCGTTTATTTATTGTATACACTTTTGTGACCACTTGACCACTTAATCAGTTAACTAAAAAACCCTGATTACCAAACCCTTCCTTCACCTCTGACTAGACGTGTATTCATCACAACTTGTGAATGTGGGGAATGCCAGGCCTCCACCGTGGTTCGGATTTCCACGTTAAACTGTAGGTCCTCCATTTCATCTCACAATCACCCTACCATTACACATTATCGTAAGTGCGTATAACCCGAACAGGTAATAAGACGCGGTGCTAATAACAATAACAACAACTAAAAAACCAAAGGGGAGGAAAGCCTTACATTTGGCATAGATGTAGGTGCCTGCGGAAATCTTGGGGAGTGCATCTCGGACTTATTAGTTTTACTTTTACATTCGTTTATGAGTTTGATGCCTTTAATTTCGTGAAGAGATATATGTATAACTCCAAAACCAGGAAACATAGAAAGGGAATAGCTTTGCTTAATATGACTACTGGCAAGTGCATATTTGAACTCAATTAACCAAGATATTTTATACTTTAAATAAGTAGTCAGGGATATATTTAGGTTATTCACTTTAAGACTATTTATTTTACATCCATTGTGAGCCTGACATATTAGACATTGCGACTATTCAGGTAGAAAAATAACCAAGAAACAAAGAAAGCGGACACTTGAAATTAACCAACAATCTTTGGGAAACCTTAAAGTTTTCGTAATAGCACATATTGTGAGCCTGAAGTATTAAACTGCGTGACTGCGAGATCGCTGGTGCGGAAGGATACTAAATAAAGGATCATAAGTATCTTAGACCCTGTATTATTACTTAACAAATCAAGCGGATGTGCACCTCAGGCATTTTTTTACTTATATACTATATTGCGAGTCGTACGCCTTAGACTGCATGACCACATGTGTGGGCGACTATAAAACCAATTTACCTATTAGATTGAAACTTTGCATACGTATACGTAAAGTGAAAACAGTAGAGGCACAAATAGGACAAATTTGTTGTACTTATTTCTACATTGCAAGCCTGGAGAATTTGATTAGGTGATTCGTTTTATATTGAAATTATTCTCCAAGTAAGTGATTTCAAACATCAATATAAAGGTATTCATAAAAACCCACTAATTTCACCCAGGAAACACCGGGTTTTACAGCTCGTTTTTTTAAAAAATAAAATTAAATGTGAAAGTGTAGCAAAACAGCTGAAGCGCTCTCTTAAACAACTTTAGCAAGACTAAATAAAAAGGGTGAAAAAACCTACAACCAAGTCCGGTGTGTCTAACGATATCCATTCCTGCTTGATCTAAAGCTCTCTAACTAATTAGTAGTAATGTAGAGAAATCCCAGGTGCATTCGCGAGTAAAATGTAAATGGATGCAAAACCATTTATTTTAATGGGGATACCATTAATAGCCCTATGATATCCGCGAGTAAATTCAAATAATACAAATGCATGGCAATTAAAATAATTAATCTCGTTGCTTAATAAAGTTGACCTCACGTTTCGTAACTGTGGATAGTTAACTATGATTTGTAATAACAGAATAAACTTTTATTGTTTAGTTAAATGGGTCGTTTTCTAACTCCACAAGACACGTGGTAAGAGATTTGTTACAAAATATAGTTTTATTTCGGATTAAGTCTTGAACTAAAATACATTTAAGTTATATTTAAAGAGCATCTCTGTTGAATAGATTTTTGTCCCTTATTTGGAAATTAATTTTTAAAAAAACCCACCGTGATATATTTTATCATGAAGTGTCGGAGCTTTCAAAAAAGGCAAAATATTAAAGAACTTTTCTTTTCAAATATAAAAGATGAAATAAAAAGATGTATAGCGATTGGGTATTAAAAATTCCTAGAATTTTGTTCAATATTATTTAAAAGATTTCAAAGTTCATTATCAAACCTTAAAAGATTAAAAAACATAGCAAAGATATTTCTTAATAGGCAGACAGTTCGAAGAAAAGCACTCGATACATTTTCATTTATTTAAAGTTTGAAGAAAAATCTTTAAAAAAGACGATACAAAAAAACGTTGAAAAAACATTTCACACAACTTTAGTCAAGCTTATTAGTTACCGGCCAGAATTGCATAATTAATTATTATAAAGTAGGAAATGCACATTAAAAAAAATTCAAATTAGTTTAAATCAAATCACATTTGTGCATGTCAAGGGAAAAAAGAGCATTAAACAGCCATTGGATCCTTTTCAATGTTGATTAAAAAAGTTTGGTAATAATTCATAATAATGAGGAAAATTGACTGGCATGATTGTTTGATTTTGAAGTTAAGAAACACAAACTAAGCATAAATGTTCAGCCTTTATCTAGACCTTACCTACGCTATATATTTATCTATACTATACATCAAACATAGAATCAATAAAATAGACACTGCACCACAGCATTTGTGCATGCCCTTCAATCATAAATTAGTGAAATTCAGACATTCTATTTGCTTTTTTAGAGCCATTCTACTGCACAATGTGTGTTGCACAAGGTTGCGTACCCAATGTGTTTATAGAATATCTGTTTAAAGTGAGTTATAAATAATAACTCTTGAAGAAAATTAGAAAAACTGTTATCGAGCTAGAACAATGCTAGTTTTAAGATCAAATATATATAAGACCATCTTATTGACTTATTAATTAATTAATTAATTTATTTATTTTAAAGTATTAAATATTTCAGTTATTATTTGTATAACTTTGTTATAAAAACAAACCCTGAACATCTTACGTTAGAACGCCAAATTTAGACATTATTTTTTGTTAACATGTGATAAACAAAATCTCTCACTTTTGTTATAGTGTCTAGGCGAGAAATTGACCATGTTTTTTTTAATCCAAGTATTTGAATTTCCTGAAATTTTCCTGACATAAAAAACCTTTACTTTTTTTTTTAGATTTTCTCTGCCTGTAGCCACCATGTAGATTAATTAAGTTTTAATGACCTAATACGCAAGCGATTCAATCAAGCCTACACAAGCCTGCATGAACGAACACGAAACTGCGCAGAACGGAAAGGATTAGAACACTCCTCTCGCCTTCTAATTTAACAATAACAGCGACAAGAAGATAGCAATGAAAAACAGTCATCTACCTCCCTCCTAGAAAACATAGCGAGGATAGCAACTGCTCGCTCCTTCCTTCCCTGGAGCCCACATCATTGTTGTGAAGCCGCAAACAAAACCTCTACCCCCAATAAAGCTAGAAATTACGGTCAAAAGGTCGACAACGCTGCGCGAACCTTAAGGGGGAGGGGGGAGACTTCACCCTCTTCCTTCTTCTTTCCAGCTTATTGATTTTACAATCTAATGTTTAGACGCCATGCCTAGCTAAGAGGGAGGGGGAAGGCCTTAGATGGAAGGGGAAGGGGCCGTAGTCCCACTCACGGCCGCTAAAGAGCAGCACCATCTTGAGAATTGCTTCTATAGTTCCTATTTCGACCACCGTGTGACGCCAGCGAATTCGTTCGTCGATTACACTGAAGGTTGTAGCACCAAACAGGACATTATTACAGTGAATATAGATTATAAAATTGACACAAAGGTTATTTTTGAAGTTACATTAATTCAAAATTTAATATAGGCCGATATTTTTTAAATTCAAATGACTTTGAAAAAATCAAGTACAAGTTTTGTGAATTTTAAACTAAATACATTTTTTTTGGCAAAATTATAGCAAATTTTATTGAATTATTAAAAACAAAGGGGGAGAATGTTTGTTCCAGGTAATGTTGAAGAAGTCTTTACTTGACTAGATTGTCCTGCGATTCACCCTATAGGTTACCCAGGGCCGTATTTAGGACTGTGGAGGCCACAACTTTAAAAACAATATTTTTCTTTTCAACATTTTGAGTTACAAAATTAACTTTTAAAATCACAATGTTGTGTGTGTGTGTGTGTGTGTGTGTGTGCGTGTGTGTATATATATATATATATATACATATACATACACACAAAAGGTTTTGGCAAGAACGAAATGTGTATATTTTGTTCTTGCCAAAACCTTAAAAAAGAGCACAAAGAGGAAAACATCATAGTGTTATATTCTAATGCTATGTCCACTCCACGGTCAGTCATAAAAAACATGTTAGGAAACTGTGGTGGTGAAGATGACTCAATTAATGAAGCTATTTTTTATAATTCCATATGAACTCAATAGATTCACTATGATTTAGAGATGTTGTCTAGGCTATGAAAATCACAGCCTGAATTGTTTGGCTGCCTCACATGCATAAGTAATATTTTGTCAGAAATAAATAAAAATTGATAGATATACATTATAATTGATTTTTTTACCGATTTTATCATGACTACAATCTATAAAGCCAAAGATATTTATTTTTTATTATTGCAACAGTTTGTGGTCCTCTGGGGGTCACCCCAATCAACCTCCCTTAAATCCGGCCACGAGGTTACTTATAATATGCCTAGTAACAAAAGGGTGTGAATACAAAGACAGGCATATCTCACAAAGACGGCAGGTTAGATTCCAGACCCCCAGCCATAGAGTGAATATGAGAAAAACAATACTTAAAAAAAAATACCTACCAGCATTATTCATTATTTCAGATATATAAAAAAAGTCAGTCCTTAAAATGTATTTACCAGATTCACAGCATCTTGGTTACAACTTCTTGCAAGAATATTCATCCATGACAACTTTGCGTGGAAATAAATACCGTATTCTCTAAATGTATTAACCCAATCCAAATTTTACTTCAATTAAATGTTAATAGATTCGGAAAGTTGTGTTAAGCTCGATAGATTTTTTTCTACTATAAACACAAAAATGAGTATTTTTTATCAAATTATTATGACTAAATAAAATAGATGTTTAGTGAATTATTGTTTGTTGATTATTCTGTAGTTATTATTATAATAGGTTTTAGTTGTGTAGTTGCTAGATGAGTTTGTGTATGAGAGTTAATTAAATAAAGTTATGTGTGAGAGTTTGATTAATACATCACTAAAAGATCTTCAATATGTGTTTGATAAAGAGATAAAGAAATAATATCCCATCTACGTAAACAGAAATCTATGCTTTCTCCAAGGTTCTAGAGTTTCAGGAGATTAACAAAAATATGACCTGCTTCGGTGGCCGCATGGTCCAGGCCCTAAGACATCATTATCGTGTTAGACTAGACTGCCAATGACAGGAAGATCGAAGTTCGAATTCCCGATCGAGTGTACTGAGGGTAGTTTTTATAAAAAAGGTTTTTGACTCTACCTTCACACAAACTTGGGTACACTTTGTTTAAATTCTACCTTCCTCATCTCTAGCTCGTTAGCATAATTATTAGTATAGAGGGGTATAACCTGAACCAATTATAAGACGCAGTGCTAAAAGAATTATCAACACTATGGTGTTCTTGAACCATGAATGTCTAAATATGAAATAGCGCTAGGCCTGAAAAAAATTCAAAAGTAAAAATAATGTTACAACTATGTATTGCTAACCTTAAAACCAAAAACACCTTTAATACCTAGGTAAGCGCAAGTACCTTACTAGTGAAACGCTTTAAAGCGAGGCATGCCTGTATCATGTTTAATATAGTGTGATAATGCACCCCTATGTTAGAATTTTAAAAATTATTTTAATGGTAGATAATTAATTATTTTGTAAATAGGATAATATAGTATTAGGTTAATTTATAGAGTGTGGATGCTCATCATCATCCTTTCCTTGGACACTTTAAAATGCACACATTTTAGACTCACACTCTTCGGAATCCATATGCTACATACTTTTTATAAACAATTTTATCATAATTTACCCTAATATTTCTTTGTTTGCCACTAAGTTAAGCATTTATGATCAAACATTTATGTTTATTTAGTGTCAAAAAGTGGATACAAAGAGTTCAGTAGGGCCTGATTGTGCTAAGGAGTGTGTTAAAGGACCAAAAGGTTGAGAGTACAACAAATGTCATCAATTTGATAGTAACCCACTTCGGTGGCCGTCGGGTCTAAAGCACTACTCTCACAGTGGACTAAACTGTCGATAATGAGAAGATAGATGTTCATATCTCATTCAGGTGTACTGAGGTTTTTTTTTTTCCAAAATGGTTTCTCCCTCTCCCTCCATATAAATGCAAGTATATTTTCTTTAAAACTCTACCTTACTCATTCCTATTCCATTAGCGTAATTAATGTATGCATATAGCAGTGGGGGTAAAAGGGGAGTAAGGATATTTTACTAATATCATAATGGATTGTTCATATTTGCTTACTGTAGGCCTAAATTTTGTTCCTAAGAAACCCTGACCTATTCAATAACTACAAGTGATATTTTTAGCACCATGTCTTACTACCCGTTCAGATTATATGCCTATGTATTAATTATGCTAATGGTTTTAGGGATTATGAAAGTTATCTTTAAAGTAAGTGTGTCTGCATTTGCGTGGAAGGAGAGAGGAAATTTATTTTGTAAAAACCAACCGATCGAGATTCCAAACTTGATCTCCCAGTCATCGGCAGTATAGTCTACTGTGAGCCGAAGCGGGTAGTTACGTTAAAGGGCTGAAACAAGTTACATGTCTTAAATTGTATTTATTATTTTTGTTAGTTAAAGTGACACAAGTCAACCCTTTAACTTTTACAATCAACATAAATCTTCTGTGAGAGAACTCTACTCACATCTGAATTTGATAATCAATGTATTAAACTTCTTGTTTGTTTCTTAAATATACCCGCCAAAGAGTTTAAAAGGGTAAGAGAAATTCGGAATGCTTTTTTATATTTATTTTGTTGTGTTTTAATTAAATTTAGTATTTTTAATCTTCATATTCTTGATGAACACTAGAAGTACTGAAGAAGACATGCTGTAGACATAACAGTAACCAACAAACAGAAAATGCAACCTAATACTTGTAATTTGGTAGTTATATTGATACCAGATAATTTTATTATTTTGGGATTACTCTTCCAGGCATATTTTAATAGCAGCTAAAAGTTATAAAAGAATTATTGTTAACCATTAATACATAGTATCATCAATATTCTCTGCATCTTCTTCCACAGTTAAAATATAATTTATAAATATTTTTAACAGCCATTTTGTCTTGGTTGAATGGGATAGATGTAACAAGAATATCAAAAATATTTTAGGTGATGTGTGGATGTGCGAGAAGCATCTTCGTTAATATATTTTCTTGGCTTTTCATTCTTATATCAAAGTATAAAAATTGAACATCAATTTAGAGCTTAGTAGCTTAGATAGAGACCTGTGTATCATTGTGTGCCGATTTTTTTTTTACAAAATAATAAACTAATTAAGTAATGTATCAACAGAATAAAAACTTAACAAAAGACAAACTGTAATTTACAAATTTTCTTATAAAACAGAATAATGTATGTGAACAATACCCTTTGTATACCTTTTATTATGATTTGAAAAATAACAAAGAAAATAATACAATAAACAATAAAATTACTTGTCTTCATTATGTTTATTATACATTAATTGAATGGATTTGTGTTAACTAGAATTTACACAAGAGAAACATCTAAGATAAAATTGTAGTTTGTTAGATATATAATAACGTAACTATAGAAAAGGTTGCTTGCTGCATTTGGAGAGTAAAGACTTAAACAAGATAGACCTAAAAAAATTTTTTTTATCAATTGTTTGGATTATTATGATCCTAAGAGCAAAATGTGGGGCTTGCAACAAACTTTAGTGGGGCTTGTTAAAGAAAAGAAAGTAGGAGTCGTGATGAGCAGAGAGCGAGGCTTGTGCGGAACTGCAAGCAGGATACGTGAAAAACAAAACGTGGGAATTGTGATGGGAAGAAAATGGGGGTTTTGAAAAGAAGTTGGGGTTTGTGAGGAGAAGAAAGCTGGGCTTATAATAAGCCATATATCGGAGCTTGTGATTAGTATAAATCAAAGCTTGTGGTGAGTTGAAAGAATGTTTTGTGATGAGCAGAAAGTGGGGGCTTGTTAAGAGCAGGAAGCAGGGGCTTGTTTAGAGCAGAAAGTGTAGCTTGTTAAGAGCAGAAAGTGGGGCTTGATAAAAGCAGGAAGCAGGGGCTTGTTTAGAGCAGAAAGTGATGTTTGTGATGATCATAAAGCAGAGGTTGTAATGAGGTGAAAGTGGGGCTTGTATAGTTTAAAAATCAGGGTCTGTGAAGAGCAGATTGAAGGGCACATCAATGCTCTCTTGAATACTGTATAATTTAATCTGATCCATCAAATACTAAGTTAATCATTTTAATGAACAGAGAAAGGCCTATATAGCTTGTGGATTTACTGCTATTATTTATAGAAGTAAATATAAGTCTAAAACAAAATTATAGGAATGATCAAGAAACAATTGTGTATACTATAAGTTTCAAATCAGATGTAGGGACTTGAAATTAACAATTTGTGTTTATTATAAACATTCAAACATTTATTGTTATTTTTAACAATAAGCTTATTTTAAGAAATAACAAATCTATTACTAGGGCATTTTGGGGTCATCACCAAGAACAAAAAATTAACAAAAATAATTTAATATTGAGAGACACTAAATCATAAATGGCATGTAAGGTGCTATTTATTAGTAAAAATACATCAAAATAAAATTTCAAAAAGTTGTTATCAATACAATCTATTTGTGATTAGGCCTACTTTGGTAAGAACTGGTGCTCAGAATATTAGATTTAGTGGTTTGTATCAGGTAGCCTACTCTAATAAAATAATGTTTCTGAATTCAGATTAGTAATGTGAATTACCCTCATAGGTAGCACACCATATAGTGAGAATCTATTTTATATCAACAACAAAATTAGGATATAATAAGATCCTCAATGTTCCAATAAGCTATATTAGAAGCACATAGAGATATCAGTGTTACAAAAAGCTAAACTTAAAACATACCAAGATATCAATGTTCCAATAAGCTAAGTTAAATAACAATATCCCAATGTTTCAATAAGCGAAATTAGAAGAATAATAAGCTCCTAATGTTTCAATAAGCTAAATTCTAAGCGAAGCAATATCTTAAATTTCCAATAAGCTAAATTAGAGGCGCAGCAAGTTCCCAATGTGTAAATAATTTATTATAAGGTAATCAACCCAAGTAACTTACCTGACAATCGGAGATGTTAATCAAGGCGGACACCGATACCAAATTTCGATCTATTCGCAACCGCTTCCCCGTCCCAAAATTAGCTACCGCCTGCAACAAAGATACAAAACTTTTTATGTAATTATGTCAATCCTGTATATAGTTAACTTCACAATGTAGAATAAAAGTTTAATATTTATGTCCCAATTGAATTTGTTTTTAAAATTTTTCTACAATCAGTCACCACAAATTTGGAGATTTTTTTTTCATCAGTACATTTAAAAGCACGGTTATTAGACAGTTTAGACCAAATCAACACACAAAGCTTAGACTGAAAGTTTTAAATATTAATAAAAGACTGAATATTACTCTATACATGTAGGAATAAAAGTGTTTAAATGACACCTGATCCAAATCAATCTTTATATAGAATCGCGACGGGTCTTTTATTTAACACTAGTTTTTTATTTGTATATGTCATGTAAGTTTAGAGATATGATGTGTATCCTTTATACATTTTTTTAACACATATGGAGAAGGCCTAAAATGATTTTGCTCAAAGTGGGATAGTTTACATACCTATCAATAAAATTAAAAACAATTGGAACTATTTAATAACTATCCTCTATTATAATATGTGTATATGAGTTAACAAACTGCAAGTTTAGTAAAAATTAACAAATTAAATCATCAATACACACATTAAGAAAAGCAAGTTTCCAATAATAACAAAATAAATATTAAAAGAAAATTATATATGTATAACATTTTAAAAGTAAAACAAAATTAACCTAAATAAGCGAAAACATAAGCCATAACTTAGTTGGTGTACCAATAGCTCGATCACAAAAGGGAGCTTTACAACCAATATATTTCAATGGCTTAGAAGATAATTAAGCATGCAATTATATAATATTTTGGTGCACAGTAACTTAATTAACATGTTTAAAATTAAAACTAGCCTATACCAACCTTAACCTAACCTTTCATGTGTCAATAAATACAAATTTTAAATTGGTAATATTGTTAAACTAAAGCAAGTTAGTTTGTATTTCTTAAGCAATTTTTTTATGGAATAGGAATGTAATAAGATGAGGGATCGAAATGGCATACTCATCAATAAAGTCTTTTAATGCAAGATATTTTGAGATCTTGATATTTCAGGAAAAACATGTTGACACATAGAAGGTTAGGTTTGGTTAATTTATAATTTAAAAAAATGCTCTCCTACTGTATATCACAATAGGTTAATACTTTTGGTGACATGTTGTGACAATATCATTCATTTAAATATCTACACTACTTTGTGATTTAGGTAAGTTATGTTTTAATTTCATAACTAACTTATATAATAGTTTTAACAATTTTAGGCCTATTTTTTAAAATATCAGAAAAATTCTATTCTTGCTGTGTGTTTCAATAATAATAAATAGTTTAGGCCTACATATGGTACTATAATTCAGCAAAGAAAAATTGTTTAAAATTCCAGATCATCAATCTAGTTTGCTAGATTTACAATTTAAGAAAGTGGTTTCTAATTATGTGTGTCAATATTAATTTGGTGTAATAGATTTTAAGACAGTCAAATTTCAAATTATTCCTAGATACTGTAGTGTTACAACAGTCATGAGCCTGGGTCATGATTCGTCCCAACTCTTATTTTCATATTCTTAAAGTGAGGTTAGATTTTTGTTTTTAATTCAAAGATAAAAACTGTGATAAAAATACTTTATGGGGCATAAAAGATAAGCCTATTGTTCTCTTATGAATGAATATGAGAAAAATGTTAAAGAGGCTTGGACCCTTACAATTTTTTTAGCATCAACACCACACCTTGTTTAATGATCAGCAATTCATTATAGAAGAAAACAACAGCTACTGTAGTTAAAATACTATATCAAAACTTAAATAGGCCTAACTCATAATGTGTGTCTTAGTTATTATTTCAAAATATAATTGCAAAGTTTATAAAGGAAGTAGAAAATTTGAAGTAGGCTATAATAGTAGAAATAGAGTTCATTCTTACATGTTGACAAACTTTCATAAGAAATGTTTTCCCATAAAAAATATATTGTATACATTTTGTATATAACCTTCATCCAAAACCAAATAAAAATGTCAAATTATACTGTGTAGAAGTTTTAATTAACCTAAACAGGCTATGGTTTGAAATTCAAATAGTGCAATTGACTAGCCTATTTTCATATTAAAACAATATTGTATTTCCAAAGTTAAAAATATAGTGATTACTAAGCCTAACAAAAAATTCAAATTAGGCACAGTAAGAATTTTGTGGACTGGTAAAGATATTCTTGACATTTTAAGAACCAATACCCTTCCATGTGTTGAAATATATGCCAAAATGTAAACAGTTGGGAGGAATGGAATGCTTCCATGACTGTCATTTGAAATATTTTCTCACGGGCGCTCTCACTCACTCTCACTCGTCCACATAAGAATAAGATTAAAAAAAACTCCTGTATGTATAACCAAGCATGTGCAAGGCAAGGCTGAGATAAATCTTGGGCAGCTTAAAATTCTTGAGAATTACATTTTGATCTCACACATACCTCCCAATCTCTATACCCATATAATCCAAGTTTATCGTGTCCCGTCACATTTCACACGTTTTAAGAAGGCACAATAAGTAAATAAAATGAACAAAATTTAATTACTAATGTAAAAGAACTACAAAAAACAAAAATTATTTTTGACACTTTTTAGTATCAACAAAGATGGATTAACACTCCATTCTGAAGACGCTTGAGTACGCCCTGCGCTCTTGTGGTGGGAACGGGAGGTGATTGTGCCAAGCGATGCTACTGCGGCGTAGCAGCAAGTGAGAGAACGAACGTAACGCTACGTTTATCGACTTTGATTGCAGTTCCAAGGATCATTCCAATATATAAAGAATAATTTGAACTGTCATAAGGCTATTTTATTCTATTGTGTTTTGCACGAAGGTTTACTTTTCAAATAATATAATTAGAAAAAAAAGTAACTTCGAAGTGTTTCTTGTTTTTAAAATATTAATCAATATTGTTATTATTTTTGTACACAAATGACTATATTATTAGGAAATCTTAGATTTGAAATATTTATTATTTTTCTTGCTAACGAAACGTGGTTAATCATCCCATTTTTACTTTCTCATATACAGGGTGTACCTCGACGTAACCAACAAACTACACCAGAATGTTGTAGACATAATTTGAAGTTAAGAATGTACTGTCTAGACACGTATATCTTTCTATCTGTCTCTGGAGATAGAGCTGAAATGGATTAATGTATTTTGTTCAAACTTTGATATTTATGTGTTATATGGTCACATCTCGGTGTATTAAAATTTGTATTTCAGCCTTTAAATTAAGGCGGAGTTTACTGATTAATGAATTACGAAAATTCAAGATTTTTCAAAATTAGGTCTAAAGATGTTTGGATTAGTAACTGGGGAGTTTTTGAAGTAAAAAAAACCTATTTACCTGGTTTTGGGGTCAAATCTCGATTTAGAGTAGTTTACTGATAACTGTTTTCGTAAATTCAAGATGTATACCGCATTCTACTCCTTCGGAGCATTCAGTCAAGAGTCAAAATACTTACGTTTTTACTAGGGCTATTCATCATGCACTTTCTGAATCAATAGTTTATTTTAACAAACAACCTAACTTAACTCTAGAACCAACACAACAACCAGTTACTCACGTCAGTTTATCACTGAAAGGAGAAACAACATTTTTGTTTTTTTCAATTGCTGTACCGGAAATCAAGCCCGCTCAACTTTGAGACACGCTATTGACTGTGCTAATATGTCAGGCATCGAAGTAATGTCTTCTAAAGTCACGCTAACGCTCCCCTGACGCTGCCAGTATTTGCTGGTTATTACACATCATGCCCCAATTTGTAATTAATGTAATTAAATCAATCTCTTTGAAAAGCTGGTTTATTGATCACGCACTAGGGACGGATTTATCGATTTACGTGAGGAGCTTAACACTTAATGATATAACTATACTTAGCACAATAAATAATGTGCTATCAAAATAATTATTGTCTCATTTTAATTCATGTCTACTCGCTACTGTCGTACACTCGCAATCAAAACATCTAGGCCTACCACACAGTGCTTAAATTTATATAATTACATTTTCACTTTAAGTAAAAATCAATTCACCAAAGAAAAGGGAGAATATAGGAATTATGTGAAACATTTTAATAAGATTGCCTTTACTAAAGTGAACATTTTTAAACTGTGATATTCGCCGCTCACTTCATAAATAAATACATATATTATGTCCAGTGCCGTGGCGTGAATTGTTGTCAAGGTAAGCAGAGTTAATTGAAATTGTGCTTGTGAATTTTTCTTATTACTCAGGTGAGCACTATTTGTCCAGGTATCAACGGAAATTTATTCCAATTTGAGATATGTAGGGCAAGGCCTATGTATTCTTGGATAAATGAGAAGCTAATGGAAGAGAATATTATAGCCAAGGTACGATTTTAACAAGCCTTGTTTACCCTACCAACCCTCCAGGACACACAATTGTTTATATTAGAGCCCGACAGACAAACTAACTTAACCTAGTACACTACGCCCACGTAATACTACATATTCACAAACATTTACTGATTCTATATCAGAGCTAGCCCTTGTACTCATTGTGAATATCTTCATTGACGCAAATGTATCATTAATTAATCTACAATGAGCCACAAATAGTATTATTAGGTTTTATAAACCCATCGATACAATGAGGTCATTAGGGCCAAGTCACAAATAGAAAAAAATATGAGATCTAAAGACGATCTAAGCACACCTGCCCTCGACCAGAGTCGAGTTTTGACTGGCGAACTACAGAGAAGACGGACTACGTCGGGACAACGCTTCACGCCATAGTGGTCCCCAATGAGAAGGATGGGATGAAGGTAGTTGAAGCTTGTAACACATTTTGGAATATTTCTTTGTTAATATATATAAATGTTTACTCCATAAAAACTATTTCTAAACTACTTTCAAATAGTTATGTATCGCTTGGAAAACCAAATCATCCTCGAATACTGACAGACAGAACTTTTGCAAACAAGATTGACAGTTTACTAAACTTAATATTGCTAACTAATATTTCTTCACTTCTTGAATTCCTGGTTTGTTAATCTTAACTTATATATTGGTGGAACTACCTCAAGCTTAATCTTTCTTTAGGGTTTTAGACTCAATAAATTAAAAATAATGCTGGCCTACATTGACATTCTGCTCTTTGTCTTTTCTTATTTTCCTAGTACCATCTGTCATTTTAATAATAATAATAATAATAATAATATATCAAAGTGGTCATGCAACCAGGGATCTAATGGGAGTCCCTTATGACCCTTATACATAATTAAGATTCAGAGACCAACCAATCCTCCATTTGACCCAAACTTCTTGTTATTCAGTATAATGGGAAAATTATTCACTCCAGAGACTAGCCTATACATTATATTGTATAGAGTAATCGACACCAAGTTTTAAGAACCGCCCAAACAGTCAAGTCTAAGGATCGTCCAAATAGTCAAGTGTTAGAGTGAGTGATCGACCACAGGTCTAAGGATCGTCCAAATAGTCAAGCGTTAGAGTGATCGACCCCAAGTCTAAGGATCATACAAATAGTCAAGCGCTAGAGTGATCGACCACAAGTCTAAGGATCGTCCAAATAGTAAAGTGTTAGAGTAATAGGTTACTATTTGAAAAATAAATAAAACATAAAAGACTAAAACGGTGGTGGGAAACGAACTTATTTAGAGAAAGGAGGGCTAATGGCGAATCGACATTAATGAGTGTTTTGAAAAATCAAGTCATTACAAAAATTTCGTACGGCTTTGTTAATCTTGGGGATCCCACAAAATAGTTTGTTTCCTATATTGTTCAATACGTTTTTACTCCAGGATTCACTTTGTTCTGTTACAAGTCAGTCTCTGCCTTTAACATGTGGTTGGCTACTTTAACCACTTGACTATTAGGATGGTCCTTAGGCTTGTGGTCGATCACTCTAACACTTTACTATTTGGACTATCCTTAGACCTGTGGTCGATCACTTTCTCTAACACTTTACTATTTGGACTATCCTTAGACTTGTGGTTGGTCACTCTAACAAACACATGGCTATTAGGAAAGTATCTGTAATGTACACATCGTTTCATTTTAGTATTTCAGTGTTATTATTGTTGGGTTTTTTCTCTCTCCACTAAACAAGTCTTTTTTCCTCTTTACAACTCTGAATTACGTTTTTGATTGAAGATGACAAATGTAATAAGCCCTTGTCAGAAGTGACAGTCACGCACGACTCCCGGGAACCACTTGAATACACAAAAATAGCGGTTTTATCTCGTTTAAAACAGTCGAAAATAATTGGTTAGAAGCTCCTCTAAAAATATATTTTTTTAAATTCACGGATTAAAAATGGCAAAAACATGGATGCAATACTCGGATATCAAATTAGATTATAAAGTAAGTTAAAAAAAAATTCTAATAAATTCAAGAGCTTCTTTGGGGTGGACATAAGAATGTAAATTAGAGAAAATGCACCTCTAATTTGCGTGGAGGTTGTAAAAACCACAGTTATAAGTCACGTTTGTGAAACCACCAGAACAGCCAACAGAAATTCAAGTACATAACTCCACGTTATAGGAAATATAACATGATATTAGCCTGATTCATTAGACCATGTGACCATCGAGTCACTATTATTAATACCTATAGCCAATTTGTTAACGTCTCCTAACCAGCAACTATTTCTATCATATGGACCTATTGGCATTACTATATCTACTAAGATCAGCTCCACACCACGCATCAAGGTCAGTCGTTTATTTGTATCTCCCATCAACGTTCCAGCAAAATCTACGCTCCTCCATTAGAATAAAACAATGGCGATTATGTCGATGAGATGAAAACATTTTTGCCATTCTCTTAAAGTCAATAAAAAAAAAAGTGAACCAATTTAAAGATAAGATAATAAATTAGTCTACTGCTAGTGTCAATGAAACATTGATTATTTAGTTGATCATCTTTCTCCATTGCTTCAAATGTATGGTTTATGTATTGCCTAAGAAGGCCTACTTATATGTCGTCAATAAATCCCGTACAGATTTAGAACTAAACATAACGTTAAGGCTTTTTGTTTAAAATTCTTAGAACTAAGTAAGTTTCAATTTAATACATTCTATGAATTATGTAAATATTGGCTTGGATACAAGACAACAATACAGAAAACCTAAAGGGGATGGACCAAGGTAAATCTATTAAATTCAGATTTGGTTAAGGCAGCCATGTTGGCGTGCATATTTCAAACTCAATCTTTTGTTTCTATTTTATGTTGATCAACACTAGATATTTCATAGTATAAATAGATTAATAATAATAATAATAATAATAATAATATTTATAACCGCGTCTTACTACCCGTTCGGGTTATACGCTTTAAGTACTAATTACTCTAATGGGTTAGGAATTGGGAAAGTTGAAATAGAGGAAGTGAACCCGCATTTGCGTGGATGGGGAGTGGAAAACTATTTAGTAAAAACCATCCCCAGTTCACCCGACCGAGATTCGAACCTCGATCTCCCCGTCCTCAGCAGTCGAGTTCAACACGACAAGCGCGTTAGCCAACTACGCCACCGAAGCGGGTTAAATAGATTAAAAATGTGTTTTGATCACCAATTTGAGATGATTTATTACTAAAGATAAAATAATAGCGGAAAAAGAACATATTTAAGAATAAGGATCACTTATAATAATTGTATCAACTCGGCCACTTAGGCCAAGTTTGAAACACATTTAGCGTGCTATTTATTTATTTAGCATCGTGTCTTACTATCCATTCGGGTCATATGCTTATGTATTATTTACGCTAGTTTTAGGGATAAGGAAGGTTATATTTAGAGGATGTGTACCCACATTTGCGTTGAAGGAGACTAGAATACCATTTTAAAAAAAACTAGTACACCCGATTGAGACTCGAACCTCAATCTCCCCGTCACCGGCAGTCTAGTATACTGAGAGAGAAGCGCGTTAGACCACTCACCCACCTAGATGATGGGTCTTTTATATGTTATATTTGCTATTTTTCAATAGCAATTTTATTTTTTAGTTGTATCAAACAATTTATATTTAAATTGGGTGTTTTCAAATTTGTTTATAGTAATATTATTATTATTATTATTATTATTATTATTCTTGTTTCCCCCCGTGGTATCATAAAATATATTTTCTGTCATTTGTGCCATCTGATATTCAAGCCAATATGATTGTTATAGATGAATCTCATATATGTTCCGACCCTAACTTTACTGTCAAACTTTTGTAAATAAGATGTTTTCAGCGCTTTTAGTTGTCAAATTGTTAACTAAAGGTGCACACGGCGGTCATTGGCAAAAGAAAGTTGTAAACAAATACCTCTTATTATATCCTCTCCCTTACTTAGCCCAATTGTAAAGCCTAATAAGTAATAAAAGTAGAGACGCCTATTTAACTCTCTTGTGGTGATAGCAGCCAGCATTCAGTTCATAGCAAACATGGTTACTGGAAACCTCCACTAGATGTTTTATAATATATTTGTTAAACACGTGCTTTCTTTGTGAAAACATTTTTCTACAACAATGGGGAGGCGCAGTAGGCTTATTTGCAAGAAAACAAAATTCGGTTATACCGGTTAGTCTTAAGTATAATAAATTAAAAATAAATATGTTTCAATTATAAAATTTAAATGTGTTATACACACAATTTTTTAGGACATGTTTTTGTTTGTAATTGAAATGGAATATTTGAATACGAGCATTTGGCAGCCTTGGTTTTAGAGATCGATGCGCTCTGAAGGGGAAACCATGGACATACCATCCGAGGATAATACACTTGATGTATTTAACAGATGGTTATAGATCGTACATCTCAATCGTTATTTTTAATTAATTAGTGTTGACGGGCTATAGGTCAGTTCCAAATATTTAAAGTGCCTAATACTGTAATAGTTTTTCTAGCTTGACCTATGATAATAATATTATATTTATTTGAATAGTTCCCACAGAGAAAATTCTAAATCTTACAATAAGAGTTTTTATCAGCTTATCTCACATTTAAATTTATTTATTTAAATACATATTGTACCTGAACTATAGATTCTATATTAAAAACTATTTAAAACTGCACATATTGTTTAGTGCCTTACAATATTTAAAATGCAATTCCACAAAATGTAAGCCCGTGAGAAAACGAACAAAAGGAACGTTAGACCTACTTTCGAGAAGCTAGTCTTACAATGGAAAAATACCCCTGGAATTAGTCTACGTCTGCTACAAATGCATGTGATTATTATTAGCAAGGCTATAGCTTATTTTCACTTGACTATTATGTCTTAAGGCGGGATCAATTGAGATGCAAGATAAGGTAAGATCTTTGCAATGTTTATAACAAAAAAAAATGTTTACCAAGAAAAATAAAATAGTAAAATAGTGCCAATTAGAGATATCTAGTTTAATATTCTATACATAACAATTTCAACGGTTCTTGAATATTTGTCTTGATCATAGTGGCAATTTGTGAGAAACTTTTTAAATACAAATAAAAAGCTCTAGTCATTTTCAGTTATGCCCATAGTTATAACTGTTGATGTTATTATGTTTAAAAATGAATCTAAATAACTTTACAGGAGCAGTATTTGATTTATTTTGTCCAAAATGTTTTGTTATAAAAATTACAATATTATTGACCTTACCTTACTCTCCCCCCAGCCTTCTAGTAGATTATCCCCAGTTGATTTGGTTTCACAATTAAAATGAAAAAAAATCACAGCTATCAACACCATTCTCAGGAGTTGAAATTAATCGTCAATAGGTGACACTGTACGCACTCATCTAACAGGGAGAAGTAAGTTATCCATTTATTAGTTGCTTTAAGGTTGCTAAATGGTAGGAACAGATAATTTAATTTTCTTTCCGTGGTGATATAAACAGTTGTTCTATATCGGTCATGAGCATAGCAGCATTAGATGATAAACCTTTTTAAGTTAAGAGAGAAAGTTGTCTTTAAATACCAGGACACCTTTGACAAATATTCAAGAATCGTTGATGCTACCATGTGAAGAAAATTAAATTATTTGTTTCTAATGGAGAAATATTTTATTTATATTGGCCAAAAAAGTGTTTAACCATAAAAAAAACTGGCAAAACAGTACCCTTTATTTAGAAACCTTTAGACTCTCGCCTTAAAGAGAGTTTTATATGTTCCGGATTTAATCAACTCGCATTATTTACTAGGAGTTTTATTATTAACTATATATTATTTCAAACATTCAAGAACGAACGTAGCTTATTATTATTTTAATTGTCAGAGGTATATTCGATGTTATTTTATCCTAAGAGGAATAGGAGGATGGAAGTTTGGAATCTCCTAGATGTCTATCCTATTAATATTTGGTCAACCTATATTTTGTTAATCTTTAATTGTGATGTTTAACATGAATATCTTCCATTTATTTGTAAGAGGAAAACGATACACTTTTGCACTAATTTTCAAGTTAAACTAACTGTTCATTTAAAATTAATAATAAAATACGTTTTTAAAATTTCCAATAGGAGGGTAAACACCGGCCAACCTTTTGATGTAACAATGAGTGAGACCGCATGAACATACTAATATCACAATCGGATTTTAAATACAACTGGTAATAAAAATCTATCATGTTGGATTCACTCATCTGTAATCATTACTTGAAGAAATACAGAAGCAATGGTTTGAACAAGCATGACGTATTTTTTTCAAAGGAACATCACTGATCATATTGTTTTACTCCACAGAATAAAATATTTTTGGATATAGGCCTACATTAAAATTTAAACTTCAAACGTCTACCTGTATGCAAATTTTATTTATATTTTAAACCATTGTTACTTCACCGTTTTAACACTATTAATTTATAGACAACATAGATATTATAAATTTAATACATTATTATAATATTTATTTGAATTGAAATGGTGCGATTCTGTTAATGTGTAATTTTCTACGTATCCTCAGAAGACAACATAATCTGTGTCACATGAGGTAACAAGACATTCACTAGTTTATGTCACAGAGTCAGGTAATACAATCAGGGCCAGCTGAAGGGTTTCATGAACCCTATACTATACTAAGCGGGACCTCAAATGTGCTCTCCAGTTGTATTCTGTATAGTAAAAATAAAATAATAGGTGTCGACATTCGTCCCCTTAATAAATGTGGACAAAAATGTTATTCCTTCTTGTCTTGTCCTTATCTTAATACTTCTGGAAGCTTTTGATTAGATATTAAGAATATTCACGAACAAAGCTACCCCAAATGTTATAAAGCCATACATGTGAGAATACTGTTAATCAATCTTTTTTTATAAAATATTCTTAGTATTACTAGAATATAGGGTGTATATGCTATTTTTAGAAATAATTAATAGATTCTTTAATTTTAATTATTATGTTTCCAAACAGTAAAAAATATACGTCTAGTTGTAATTCACCCCTAGGGTATTTGTGCACTAGACGCCCACCTAGATTCGCCTAATGGATGAGACCCGGCCATGAATACAATACGTTTCAACAATTATTCGCTTCAATTAGTCTTGTTTTAATATATATCCTATTACATTATTATAAAATACTGTTACCTACAGCATACACTTCTGTATCAAATCACCTCAGGCAACTAACATTAGGTCAGAATCCTATCCATTTAATTCGTACCAGATGGTCATGATTTCAAGGATAGTGGGAGTATAGGGAATGCAAGAAAAGGCCAATATTTTGTAGGGTATTTTTTAAAATAGAAAAACACTTTTTTTTGCCAAAATAAATAAAATAATTTTCCAGTTTAAACATAGAGTTTAATTTTATTCACATGGTGACATCAACAGTTGTTGAATATCTGCCATTATCATAGTATCATTTGATGATAAACGTTTTAAATTAAGAGAAAAAGTTGTCATTAAATTTCAGGACACCCTTGACAGATATCAAAGAACTGTTAATGTCACCTTGTACAAAAAATTGAGCTCTTATGTTTGTACAGGATAATTATCTTATTATAACAAAAAATTGTTTTTTATATAAAAACTGCAAAAATACTGTCTTTAACTTGTGTTCCTTACACTGCAACCTTAACAAGCTAACATGTCATAATAAAGAGGCAGTGTAAGTACCGCAAACAGGGTTTGTTACAATATATTTAAGTAGTAGTTCATATGTTTACAATATAGGTTTTATTATTTCAGTTCCTGGTTTCAATATTAATTATTGGCTTCAAATTACACTTCATCACATAAATTAATCCCTCAATACATGCATATCTATAACTACTAACTAGTCGTATCAAATTAAAACACCTATCTGTAAAAAAACACACGATATTTTACTTTAAGATTATTTATTCCTAGTCAAAGTCATAGATTAAACTTCATTCAATAATTGAGTGTATTCATTAATTTAAAAAATACAGCTTATATTATGATTAAGAACTGAGGAAATGAGAGCCAACTCTCTAGGAATTGAAGCATATTTTGATTCCTAAGTGAGTATTTGAAAACGTAAATTAAAAAATAATCAATTCTGTCATTATTGTCCTATTTTTTATTTTTTATAGTGATGAAACAAAAGCTAAACTTGCCAATTTAACCATAGATATAACACTGTATAGCAGGGTCCCCAACCCTATGCCCGCGGGCGACATGGTGCCCACCGAGCCTTTTACATCTGCCCACCACTTTTTGATCACAAATGAAAAGTTCTTGACTAATAGTTTTAGCCTGTCACTTTTCCGACAAAAATCAATTTTTTGTTTATCTCCAAGTATGCTGCTCTTAAAAAGTTGGTGATTTGTCTTTATTTGCCGGCTCATTTACAAAGTGTACTAGATCTACCCCCTTTAATCATTTTACCCACACTCATTAATACCATGCTAATACTTTCTATTTCCTTTATAAATATCTTGGCATGATACTACCCAGCTTTGTTGCCTGAATAAACACAGAATAAATTGTATTTTAAAAATGTACCTAAGCACCAAAATGGTGGTGAGTAGTTAAATAAATCCTTTTGTCTTTATTTTGGTCTTGTTAAAATCGCAAATAAATCAGTTGTTTTTTTCAAGTTGGAGGGGTTTGAAACCCCCCCCCCCCTATCCCCCCATGGCTATGGACTCGAATATTATCCACAACCACACGTAACGTCATAATCGCTGTTGGAAACTTAACATGGCAGTTGACCGGCCGTGTGTATAGCGTTGAGGCTGACCTCTGAGCCTTGAAACAGTAATTGGTGCCCGCCACACTACCGTTAATTTTTAATTTGCTCCAAGGCACAAAAAGGTTGGAGACCTCTGCTGTATAGTATTGAAAGTAGGTTTGGATACGTATAGAAATAATATTTCTTCGTAATCTCCGTTTTTATGTGTATGTGCTATCCATACTTGGTCAATATTAACACCTAAATCATAAAAAATTAAATTAAATTAATCAATCACAATATTTATGTATAGGTGCAATTTTTGGTCGTATTATAAAGTTACTTTGGTCTATCTTATGTCAGGTTAAGTTTAATATGGTTTTACTTGTATTTTTAAAGGTAGTATTAGGGTAGACAGACGGTGACATTCTTTGACCGTTGTAAAACACATACCTTGACGTATGAGTAGGGGTGTAACGACGGATATATTCTTATAGAATATATCCGCTTGTAGAATATTTCCAAGCTGGTAGCTTACTTCATGTTTAGTAAAAAAAAAGTGTTAATACATATTATTTAAAAATTATACACTTGTTTGAATTAATATGAAATGTAATTTATTGCTCATAAAAATCACTGCGTCTTACTACCTATCCGGGATATCCCCATTGTTAATGGGATTTAGAGATTAAAGTGGTAGATTGCAAAGAGAATGTACCCACATTTGCGAAATATGATAGTGGAAAACGATATAGTAAAAAACTCTCTCAGTACACCCAGCCGGGATCCAAATATAAAACTTCTCTGTTGCCGGAAAATCAAACAAGATGAGTTTGACACTTAGTCCACATGCCCACTGATACGCTTATGATTTAATTAAACTATGGGATTGAGAAAAAGATTTCACAGTGATGTAGATGTAGGCCTATCCAACGTTATGAGCTGGTAAATAACTCAGGAATATCTCCAAAAGTAATGTTTCCTAGAACTTACCCATCATTAAGTATAGTTGGATGAAACTGTATATATAGTCCAATTTCCATAGGGAAGAATCTTATCTGACAGCTAGAAAATTATTTATATCTCCTCTCACGTATTAATTCGTTAACTAATTTGATCTTTAGCTCTCACTTTTTATATATCATCAATACCTATAAATAAACACAATGATATTGTAAAATTCTATAAATTTTGTCCACAAAAAAGTGTGTTTGTATGTTTTTAAAAGTTTCATCGTACTAAAATAATACGAGTATTATATCAACTTTTAAAAGTGATAGAAATGGCCCATTAGCTTGCAACTAGACTATATTATTGAAATAATTACCTCATTTCCCTTTTCAAATTGCTTTTCAATAAAAATGAATTTTAGACACACGTAAGAAACTTATTTTTTATCCTAGGATTCTGTCGCTGCTAATAATGAACTCTTAGATTATTTTAAGCAGGACACTATTGTCGTTGATAGTTTATATTTAACTTTCATCCCATTTTTTTTTCCAAGCTCGAAGTTCAGCTGGCTTTAAATTTATTGGAGAAATCTTTATTCTTCTATCCATGGAAAAAAAAAAGCTTTGAGCTACGGTACGAATAAAGAAGTGGGTTATAGACCGAAGAGGGGAGACGTGGGAGGTTAGAAGGGGTTGGAAGGCGGGTAGATAACACCAAGATTGCTACCCGCAGGGCAGCTACATTTTTATGTGCTTATTTTAGTGTTTGACATTGCTTTATTCATGGAAAGAATTAACTTGCTCTCTCGTTTTTTCCCCATATTATCTTTAATTAAAGTATAAAAAAGAGGGGCATGGGGGTGAGATTATTTCATAACAGAGAGGTGGCTGTTAATTGATGAAAAACTGGTGAGAGGGGGTGGCTAAATGGGAAGCACGTGTCACACATAGCTTTGCTATCACGTAATGTAAACGTGCAGAACCAATTAATAAGACGTAATTACGAAATAAAATGTTGAAAGAGATAGTGAAAACTTTTAGTAAATGGTTGGAGGGAAGATAACTCTTTTTCATTTGGACTTTTTTTTTTCTAAACTGATACAACTTTTGTATTACCCTCTAAGTGAGACTGAGGGTTAAATAATATAATATTCTGAAAATTTAGAAATGACACCTGGACACGGGAACTGAACCAGGGACCTTTGGCAATCTAATCCATCAAAATAACTCATTTTTTTTATAATTACCGTATGAGCACATCTAAGGGGAAATGGTATGAAAAGATTAAACCTAACACAAGTAAATAAAAATACAAGTTTAAATTACTTTATACTGTAGATAGTTTGTGTACTTAGTAGCCTGCAATAATTGATTTTTATCTCAAAGTATTCGTACATATTAATAGATTTTAGTCACCAGTGGGATGGTTTTTTTTAACACAAAATTGAATCATAGTGTGAGATATATCATAGTAAAAATATGCCGAGGATTTATAAACCAGTTCAAATCCTCTGGGATAAGTGCAATGTTCGTTTAGGCAGCTGCCTCGGTCGGCGAGAAAGTATAATTAGCTTTTCAGGCCACATGGCTTAAAATACAATGAATAATGGTCTGTGTTGTTTTCTGAATCTACTTCTTTATTTTGTCTAATCTTATAATCCCTTTAACCTTTCACCTATAACCACCCTTTTTAATATCAATAAGAAAGAGGGGAAAGAAAACTACGAAATTTCTTATTTCAAGATAAATAGGAAAGCTCTCAAATATCTTAAAATTTTCTGTTGTGAGCCTATAAAATATTAATGTATTTGTTAAAGGAAGGCTAAATATAAAGCCCTTTTTTCATCAATCGTAGTCCATAGCTCCCCAAATATGATTGGAAAGTCATTGAAAATGGCCAATGTTACATTTTAACACATATTTTTTCGATTAAAAAAACAACTCAAATTATAGGGTTGTTAAGGAAAAAGAGCCTCGTTGGAATCTTTAGAATTTATTTTGGCGTGGACCATATTTTGAAATACCGCATGGAAGAATTATATATAGCGCTAGAGCTGAACGTCTGAGTGGCAATTTCTCGCTTACTGAGGCAACGCCCTTAAAATAAATCCACACACAAAAATTATATTAATCTAGGCACTATCCAGGAACTAAATTATGTTCTTTGAACCTGTATTCAACCCTTTTAAGCCATTCAAACACGATTATGGGGTTTTGATATGAGTGTACTCTGAACATAGTTTAATACACAACTCTAAATTGGTTCTGGTTTCCAAGTGGGGTTCCCGTTTATTGACTATATAATATTTTATTACTTTGTGAATAGAGAAAAAAAAAAGCAAAGTAAATTAAAAGTATTTTCAACTCTCACGTCTGTCCCTTCTTCCTCCTTGCTCCCATTCTCTTTCTGCCCAATAGTAGAGTAGTCAGTGGGGTAACACCAAAAAGAAGATAACTTTTCTAACCCCTTTTTTTGTGTTTATTTGGGTCTCCCTCCTCCCTATTCTACCCCTGAAGGCGCGAAGTTTCTAGTGGAAGACTAGAGGACAGGGAATTCCTCTTTACAACATAGAATGTCCCAGGATAACTACTGCAACCATTAAGCTGGGGAAAGTTTCTCTTTCTAGAATAAGTTTTGACCTATCTTTGCGAATACTAAGGAATGAGGCGAGTTTAAAAAAAAAAGCATAGAGCTGTGAGAGTATCCATTTCAACTCTTCTTAAAATAAAATGGTTAAACATAAGCTCTTATACTGAGCTTAAGGCCTAGTACTAAACGAATTTAATTTAATAAAACGCCAAAGAATATTTAAAAACTTCCAGCCAAGTATTTTTAATCCTCATAAATCCAAGAAATTTTAAAACATGTACTAAAAGACCGAATGGAATACATACAACTAATAAGAATATAAGTGTTATACAATACATTTCTATTTACACATTTTTCCCCACCTTGTATTGACCTTGTTTATCCTAATTTGATTACAGTAATTGGGTAGAGATGAAGAAGCTATAATCCACGTATTTGCTTAGAGAGAGTATTGGAAACTATTCAAGAAAATATAAACTCAGTAAATCTAGCCGGTTTTTGATTCCCCAGACTTACTTCTCACCAGAAAACAAGATTAAAGGATGTTGACGTTTAGTTCGCGTGCCCACAGATGCGGGATGTGTAAAAATTATAAATGAAATATGAATCGTGAACGGGCTTACAAAAAGTAATTCAATGTATAAAGAAAATTATGTGCATTTTTGGACACATAATATGCGTGACACCATTTGATGAAAGTGTAGGAAAGAGTATACTGCTTGTTAGCCTATAATGTTTATTATTGGGCTCTCCCCCTGCCCCCAGAAGACAACTAATTGTTGGCTTACACTTTATTTATTTTATTGAATTGTATTCCATTATTAGTATTGTTTAGGTTTATTTTAGAATTACCTATGTACAAAACTGTACATTTTTATAGGTGAATATAAAAATTCTATGTTAACTTATAAGTTAACTAATTAACGAGCAGTGGACCCACTTGGTCAACAACCCTAAAGAGCACACAGCACACACCCGGTGTACCCCCAACCCAAATGTTGCTTACAATCGACATCCTTTTCGTGGAGACTCCTTTCCTATCCTGATGATGAGATGAGGTAGGGAATTTGACAGGTTGAAGCCAATGGAGATCTTAAGCCCAGCTTAAGCCTAATTAAATAAATCCTGGTGACCATGGGAACTATACCCCTTTCAAGAAAGATCCCCTAGTATTGGCTGGAAATCAAACCCGGTCTCTCTAGGTCAGAATCCAATAGCTCTGACCACTATACCACGATGCCACTTGGTGTGTAGTATTTAGCGTAATGTAATAGGTTAAGTGAGTTTGTAAGTCATGGACTGACCTAATAAATATGTATAAACATTACACGTGTATTAATATTATGGGAGATATTTAGCGCACACTTGCTAACCAACTGATTATAATAGTACATGACTTACAAACTAACTTAAGTGCAGAGCCCAAACAACGCCAGGAATTGAACACGGGACCCTAAGCTTAGTAGGCAGACGCACAAACGTACGCTAAGGAGTCTGATCACGTGTTAAATACTCTAGTGTCTCTACTCCCCTTGTAGAACTGTCGTTGCTGTTATGAGAGTGAAACTACCACTACTGTCACAACTCCTTGTGGGTGATTTGTCCGGATGGCTATGGGTGCTCTGGTAAGAAAAAGGTGCGGTATGATGCTATTTATTATAAGTACTACAAGTAATAGTCTACTGAAAATCTACATTAAATGTAATGGTAATTATGCTAACTAAAGTATCATGTCAATAGCCCTCCTAATAACTTGTCTATCTTTGTCGCTCGCGAGACCTACTGGTCTTAGTCGCGCACCACGCACGACTTTCGGTCTCTCGCATGGCGGTATCTAAACATGTCCGTCAAGACTTATTGGTCTTAGTCGCGCACCACGCACGACTTTCGGTCTCTCGCATGGCGGTATCTAAACATGTCCGTCGAGACCTATTGGGTTCTAGAAGAGAGAGCTTCCCTCCAAAAACGATGTTACTTTCCAACTTGAGGGGTGTCGGCTTCCCCTTAGTTGACCAATTCAATTAGAGAGAAGCAGATCCTTCAAACAGGTATATCTGACACCTCCTCTGTCTAAAGAAGGCTTTCTCAGCTTTGAAACACATTCGATATGGCGTGTGTATGTTGGAATCTATTATGGTTTACTGACAATTCAGTTCACATAACTTCATCGTATACATTACAAAACTTATTGGGTCAATGAGAGAGTTAAATTCAAATTAACAGAGGGTGTTCCACTATGTATAAAGAAAATTAAGCGACAGTGTTTGAATATTCATTGTATAACATAATCCTGAAAGCTTTATCTGTCTTTTCTATTTGTATGATCAATAATAGACAACTAATTTTTAGCTCCAACAAAAACATTCAGATGATTCCAAAAAACACGCACATATTTGGTAAGTATTTTGACCCTAATTTCCCTGAATCCATTCCAAACAAAATAGTATATGCTCTGTTGGTTTGACTATTCCACTTTATTTGTGGTGATCTACAGAGTTAGAAAATCTCTTTGTATGAAAAACCACGATGTTTGTTTTGTGTGTGTGTGTTTTCCCCCCGCTGCATAGTCTGCCGGAGTGCCAGTGATTCATGAGATCCAAATTGTTCCACCCGATCGACCTGAAAGTGTGTGTTGGTCGAGTACGACTTGTGTGTGTGTGTGTGTATTTTTTGGGTTGATGCAATGGTACGCGTGACCCCCCAGTTATCCACGAGGTAAATTACAAGCCTCAAACGGGATTAGAAGGGGGCGGGGTTCCATGTTGAACTTTAATGAAGAAGGGTAAGGGGGTTTGGGGGTGGAGTTAGGATGGTAATCCCCAGTTCAACCTCTAACCCCTTCTCTCCCTGTCTACTGGCCTTTATCCCACCCCTCTCACTATTTTGACCCCTCTGTATCCCATCTCTTTATATAAAAAAAACTACTAATCCTGCATCATTGCAAAGTACCCGTCCAGTTATTTCGACCACAATTTGGTGAAAGGGATTCAACAGCTACACATATCTAATTTGTGTTTTCGTCCTACCATCGATTGTGTGGTCCGATTGATCACTGAGCCGGTTAGTCGGCCTCTAAGCTCACATTGTTACATACTCAAAAATACATGGCATTGCAATTTCATGGTGTTTAATCAACTTATAATTATTAGAAACTATTTCGATGACGGTGACCTGGTGGTCTAGGGGTAAGGTTTCAGACTTTTATGCGGGCGGCCGGGGTTCAATCCTCGGTCCCGGCAAAGATTTATCTGATTACCAAACCCTTTCCTTCACCTCTGACAAGACATCTTGTGAATGTGAGGAATGCCAGGCCTCCACCGTCGTTCGGATTCCACGTTAAACTGTAGGTCCTTCATTACACATTAGCGTAAGTGCGTATAACCCGAACGGGTAGTAAGACGCGGTGCTAATAATAATGATAATAATATTTCGATGATGATGATTTTTTTTTCTACTGTCGTTAGTATAAAGGTATACTTCATCAACATTTATCTCTGTTAACAGCTATTTTTTGTCATTGCTCTGTTTTATGATCGCGTTGAGGGTGATCCACGGATTGTGGGTGTGGGAGACTGTTTATACTGTTCCATTGGGATGTAATTTACTACCTTAATTGTGGAATGTCCTCGCAAGCTTACCAACAAACGCGTGAACAAAATATTAAATCATATGATATAGGGAACTCATGTCATCTCTTTGTTAATTGGTTTGTTTTAAAAACAATTTTGTGCAACATTGTATTTTTTGAATACTAGAGAGGGAGTAAATTTAATATATTAACTAATATTAGTTCCATTGAGGGTATTCTTAACTACATCATCTAAAAAGTTCTTGAAACAACCTTCATTAATATTGACTAACTATAAAGCATTTAAATTACAATGTCCCGGCACAGATTTATCTGACTACCCAACCCTTCCTTCACCTCTAGCAAGACGTGTATTAGTTACAACTTGTGAATGTGTGGGATTCCAGGCCTCCACCGTGGTTCGGGTCCCACGTTTAACTGTAGGTCCTCAATTTCATCTCACAATCACCCTACCATTACACATTTAGCGTAAGTGCGTATAACCCAAACGGGTAGTAAGACGCGGTGATAGTAATAATAATAATAATAATAATAATAATAATAATAATAAGATATGGCTGCATACCAACTGTTTATCTCACATCTTTAAAATATTGGCAAAAGTAGAAATACATGAAAGTACATTTAATAACAATTCGAATTGTCTAGCAAGGTTCTTCTTAATGTGATTCAACCAAAACAACCAATTAGTGTCCATTTTTTTTATCTCCCTTCATGTGTGTTTTTTTATCGCTTATATATTTTGTAAATTTTATTTCAATTATATTATCTCCCATTTGATTTAATGTTCACCTCATATTTTCTTATTAACATTATTATTAGCACCGCGTCTTACTACCCGTTCGGGTTATACGAACTTACGCTAATGTGTAATGGTAGGGTGATTGTGAGAAGAAANTTATTAGCACCGCGTCTTACTACCCGTTCGGGTTATACGCACTTACGCTAATGTGTAATGGTAGGGTGATTGTGAGATGAAATGGAGGACCTACAGTTTAACGTGGAATCCGAACCACGGTGGAGGCCTGGCATTCCCCACATTCACAAGATGTCTTGTCAGAGGTGAAGGAAGGATTTGGTAAGCAGATAAATCTGTGCTGGGACCTAGGATTGAACCCCGGACCCCAGCACAGAAGTCCGAAACCCTACCCCTAGACCGCCAGGTCACCAGTTTCTTACTAACAATGCCCGAATTTAATAGTTTACTTGTTGTTCTAATAATAAAAATTAAATATCTAGTTGACATTCTTTTTTTTTCGGTATAGTCATATAAATAATGGTAGCCTATGTGGTCTGTTGGTCAAAATTTATGGTTACAGATCCAGAGGTCCTTTGTTTTATACCCGGCGCTTCCAGACTTTATATAAAGCAGTGGGTCTTGAACGGGGTCAACTCAGTCTTGTGAAAACAATTGAGGAGCCACTTAAAAGAAAAAGTATTAGATCCAGTCTAGAAAACGGAGAATTCGTTGTGCGGACCACATGACACCCTCTATCCACATTACTTGACACGATATTCGCCAACACTCAGCGACCACTCAATTGACATAATGATTTCTCTTGAAAAGGCATTATTTTAACATGGTACTTTATACATTTAAAAGCAATATCTAATTTAAGTGTATTTCAAATTATACCTTACATTCTATATTATAATATATATAATATGTCTTCATTGAATATATATACTTAATTATATAAGTAAAGTAAATAAATAATTATAAGTACAATTTAAATATGCATTGCTTTTAAATGTATAATCATGTTGACAGAGTTTGGAGATCCTTGTCATTAAAATTGTGTGAATCCGAAATAAAGTAAGTTAATAACATTAAGGTCTTTTACCACCAAAATACACAATTTGGGTTACTGTGAGCGATACATAGTAATAATGTACGAGGGTGTTTTATTAAATAAGGTAATAAGACAAATGTACTAATAATATGAGAGGTATTGAGATACCCTCATATATATATTCAACATTATATAATGATGTAGCGGTAATATATATATATATAACTTAGAATAAATAGTTATAAAATCTTTTTAATTATATATATATATAAATATATATATATATATATATATATATATATATATATATATAAATATATATATATATAAATAAAAGAGTGCATTATATCTTTTAACATAGGCTCACAATAGCTCAAATGGTGTATTTTGGTAGTATAGGACATTACTGTTATGAACATACTTTATCTCGGGTGCACATAGTTTTGGTGAAAAGGGTTTCCAAACTGCACTAAAACTATTATTCACTCAATAACAATTTATCATACATTTTACACCTTCTGGAATCGACAATCACGTGATAGTGACATGGTCGTTTGGATACGAATGGGTGTGTAGTCTTTGCAATTATTGTGTGGCGATTTGAAATTCAAAAATAAAGTTATTCATTTGAATTGAAATGGTACACTATTGTTTTGTTCCAATAAATATCAAGGAATATTATTCCAGAATTTTCGCAAGACAAAAATCGTTTTAGGATGTGACGAGCGAAAGTGTCACATTTTTCATATCTTGTGAGTTTGTTGGAAGCATTGTGTTAGCTCACATTACACTAAATCACCGTTTATGGGTAGTTTGGGATTCAAAAACTGTAGGGGGATGTTTTCCTTACAATTTATCTTAATGGTTTTCTATCCTCTACACGCTAACTTGATGGGACTTTCTCCAAACTACCATTTTGAGCGTCCTTGTTATTTGGATTAATTCGTTGATGACCTTTCTTATTCAAATCGATCATGTAAACAGCAAGCTTTGTTTGGTAGGGGTGGAGAAGTAAGAGCTCAAATCCTGTCCAGGTGTATTAATGAGGTTAGTTTTTCTTTAAATGATTCTTCACGCTTCCTATTCTCAAATAGAAATTCAATTTCACACAATGTTACCTACTTCACCTCTATACCGCTATCGTTATTAATATGTGCATAGCCCACTTCGGTGGTCCCATGGTCTAGAGAATCTCTCTCATAATCTACTAAGATTATTGTCGAAGGGAATTGTGGGTTTCGAATCCCAGTCGGATGTACTGAGAGTATTTTCCTAAATGGCTTTCTATTCCCCCTTCACGCAAATGCGGTAACGTCACATCATACAATTGTTCCTTCTTCATTCCTACCACATTAGCGTATATGTTAACCAAAACGGGTAGTAAGACGTGATGAGGGAAAAAATGGGTATAGTTGAAATCGCATTCGGGTGTATTGAGGGTATTTTGTTCTTAAAAGGTTTCCCACTTTCTCTCCGCGAAAATATGGTTGCATTTCCTCTAACTTCTACCTTCCTACGCTGCACCTCGCTTGAGAACTCCTTTTCTCCTTGTTCTGGCGTTGTATCGTGGGGCGAGTCGTGATGGGGTTGTTAGACCTAGTGGCTCAAAGACCCCTCTCCTAGCTTATCTTGTCACAGTAATACGACCTAAAGAGGACTCCCAAGCTGCTGGTCCCAGACAGGATCAGGACTCCTCCCTCCCTCCTTCCCTCTGCTTGTCCTGATGCTGTGTAAGCTGAAGATTACTAGCCAGCCACCGCCCACATAACCTACCATTAATATACATATTGGCAAGAGAAGAGATAAGGAAAGTACCGCATTTAGACGGACTATACAAGCTCACGGAACCATCAAGGAAAATGAGGTTAAACCCGACCAATCTCTCTTAAGCAATTCATTCGGTGACGAAGCCTTCTCTTCTATGGACATAGCACGTATTACAACCTTAATAATTTAACCTCTATTTTTGTTTATTTTAAATGCAACCGGAAAAGTTTTTGTTCATCACGTTCATTCGGGCTATACGCTTATGTACTAGTTACGTTAATGTGTTAGGAATGAGAAAGGTTGAATTTAAAGGAGGTGTACCCGAATTAAAGGTGTCCTGGCGGTCTAGGGGTGAAGTGTCGGACTTCTGTGCTGGGGTTTGGGGTTCAATACTTGGTCGTGGCACAGATTTATCTGATTGACAAACCCTTCCTTCACCTCTGACAAGACGTGTATTCATCACAACTTGTGAATGTGGGGAATGCCAGGCCTCAACCGTGGTTTGTATTCCACGTTAAATTGTAGGTCCTCCATTTCATATCTCAATCACTCTACCATTACACATTAGCGTAAGCGCGTATAACCCGAACGGGTAGTAAGACGCGATGCTAATAATAATAATAATAATAATAATAATAATAATAATAATAATAATAATAATAATAATAATACCCGAATTCACGTGAAGAGAAAGTGGAAAATCATTTAGGAAAAAAAAACCTCAATACACCTAACCTAACTTCAAACCCCGATCTTCCCGTCATCGGCAGTTCAATCTGTTTTGAGTGACACCTTAATTAGACCATGCATTCACCAAAGCGGATCAAGTGCGTTTATATATAATTAACATCACCATACCTTACTACCTGTTCAGGCTATACACATAATTACTCTAATTTGGTAGAGATGAGGAAGGAAGCATTTGGAGGGTAATCTACCAGAATTTGCCTGAAAAGAGAGTGGAACCATTCAGGAAAAACCACATTCATAACACCCTACCGCGATTCAAGCCCCAATCTTCCTGTCGTCGTCAACCTAGTTTGTTGTGGGAGTGACGCCTTAGACTATGCGGCCACCGAATCAGGTAATCTAGTTTATTGAGAGATTGTTCCCTTAGAGCAGGCATGTCCAACGTGTTGTCCGAGGACCTTATGCTGAACCAACATTAGGTTTTACACTATTTTCTTACTACTAAATTCTACGCATTTTCCAGGTTTCCCATAAGGAATTGCCATTTTTCCAGGCAGATTCTTGAGAAAAGATGGTTAAAATTTCATTTTTCATCAAACTGGCAAGTGTGAGGTCATGTAACTTATTTTTAAAAACGGATGATTTAAGACTGATAGGGGAAATACATCTTCTGTTGCTTCACGACCCTTGTTTAAGGGAAGGGGTAATAACTAAGGTATGTTTGAATCGGCGTGCTTAATTCTTCATTTGACTTTTTCATTTGTCCACAGACCTACTATTTTAAGCTTTTAGTTAAATATCCCAAAATAACAAATATACCAGTATTTTCATTAGATTTTTCAAAATTCCATGTGTTTTCCCGGTTTATTCCTGACATAAAAAAATATTTATATTTTTCCGGTTTTACAGGTGCATTTCAACCTTACACCATGCAATATGGCTCAATTTATGTATAAGCATTATAAAAATAATTATATAATTTGAGATTATGACACAAATGATAAGTGGTCTATATTTAGTAAAGTTTTAACCAGTGAGGTTAGTGTACCGAACCCTTACTCTTTACTCACCAGGGATGGACACCTCCG
>CABFVX010000238.1:242192-259259 GCA_902151425.1 Timema shepardi | reverse complement strand
TGACGCACCAAATACGTGAAATGTTTGACAGTAGGCGTGTGAGCTGTTGTTTTCTCTTATAGAAAAGGAACAAACACACGAGAGAAAATGGTTTGAGGACTCACATAGTTTCACTCTTAACTTCTTCTTCTTCTATCTGATATCTGTTTTGATAAAATAAAGAGTTTATTTGTGTGTCTGTCATGAGCATTGCGTGATATCTACTGCAAGCAGAGATCTGAAATTTAAACATCAGTAGACCTTGTGCACAAACATGGAAAACCCAAAGAAGAAATGTTTAAATTTGGAATAAATTTTGAATTAATCAAAAACTGGATCGGAAGAGTTTTATTTTCTGTCTATTTGAAGTTTAGAAAAGCGTTACCAGGGGGTACTTCTGGTAGTCATGAAAGTGAATACAGCACAAGGTTTAGAGGATAGCACATTCACACCATTGGTATAAATATGGGGCAAAATAAAGGGTAAGCAATACTTATTAAATCTTAATTTTATTTTTGTAGCAATAAAAAATTTAAAAATATAATATTTTGACTTAATATGCTGATTTATTTAAATGTTGCCTTCTCAGACTTCTCAATTTTCAATGTGGCTTTTTTTCCCCATCAAACTAGTTATACACACCGTTGGTGTTGGCTAAACAATACAATATAAATATTTCCACTTTTTCACTTTGAAGTAAAATATCTTGTTTCAACATTTGTGAACATGTGTAGAAATAATTCGACACTTTTAATACGAAACTAAAGTTATACTATTAACAGGTTTGAGGGAGGGAGGGCGGGCGGGGGGATGGGGGTCAAACTTCTACCCTATATGAATTTATAGAATCTACAAAAGTGCGTCCATTTTAATTCACATCTAAAGTAGGTGTATTTTTGCAATGCAATGTTCTTTTAAAAATAATCTTTTAGAAGTCCTCTTCCCTAGATAAACTTTTGAATTTATTGTAATGATTAAAATTCTGTAAGTTCCGCCAATGGAGAGTCTTTTTAGCACCAAACAAGAAAGAAAGATAATTTTATTGAATGTTTAGTTCTCCCTGAAACAAAAGTCTTGGACCACTAAACTATATAAAAAAATAGAGATTCCCCACTGGGGTACTATATATGTACAAAGTTTTTTAAAATCTGGCCATTAGTACAAAAGTCATTTAAAAAAAGATGTACTCACACATACCAAACGACACATTGCGTTAGACTTATTTTTTAAAAGTATGGAATAGGTAAAAAGAAAAAAAACACAAAATCAAAGTTAAAGAAAATGAACGATCTCATTAACTTCATAAAACCTGATTAGATTCAGTATAACGAAAGTTTAGACGACTAAACAGAATTGATAGTGCTTAGCGTCTATCAACGACAGTAAAAAAACACACGATTAGGTAATTTTGTACGCTGTAAACTGTGAAACTGGTGAAAGGAAAGATTGCACCATTGAACTTTTTTTATGTGTATTTGTGCGCTCGGAACAGAAAAGGGAGCGATGCTATTCCCCTTACAACTCGAGCATCCACTGTTTGCAGATAGCTTTAAATAATAATGAATACGAAATAAGGGAGGTAGATTTCACAAAAAGTAGGAAGGGAAAAGAATTTGAAGTAAACGAAAAAAAAGTTTAGAGAAAGAAGTTTATTTTACTTTTACACAGAACAATAAAGGATTAAGTCAGTATTTTATAATATCGATTTTTGAATCGTACCCTCAAGTTTTGTACAATTTAATTAAAAGTTTATATGTCATAGATCTTTGATTGGAATAAATGATTTTAAATGGAAACGACGATGCTCTTTTATTTTTCACACAAACTAACGGAAAGCGATTTTATAAAGCAACCGCATTTTCATTTAGGAATAGTTAGAAACTTTATTTTATAAATGGTTTTTCAATTGTTTAATGTTCTGATTCTGGAGGGTATCTAAAATAAATTGATTTGAAAGTAAATGTCAACATTCATTAATCAACGTGAGCTGTTAGAAACATATAGGTGATTCATAAATTTATTTTTTGCTTCTTGATAAAATAATAAATATGTTGAATTGTAGAAAATATATTTGAAAAGTAATATATATTTATTTAACTAACATTATTATTAATGTATAATAACATTTAAACCAATGATGTATACGGTGATTGGTAAAGTAAACAAATATTTATAAGGCCTTACCAATAATAGCATAGCAAATATATGAAAGTTTAAATTTATATTAATATTTTGAGATATTCTACATAACATTACCTAACCCATTTCATTATCATACTCAACAAAAGATTTGTTATGATGTAACAATCTTTAGTAAGTATACTTTTTAAAAGGTACACGCTTATGTGTTTCAATAAAATTCTAAACCGTTACCAACACCATTTCATTGTTCAATTGTTTCGATAAAATTTCTCATCACAATCAACAGGTCCATGAATTTTCCAGAATAATATTGTTCTCGTAGCTGGCTTGTTTAGCGACACAATATAAATTACTAATGCATCCTTCAATACATATTGGTTTAGTATCTAATCACACAATGGTCTGCCAAAACCTTCATATATATATACTACTCACGGTAAGGAGCAGGCTATACTACTCGTCAAGAAATTCCTCACGCTAATAAGGAAAGGGGGAGAAACATAATTTATAAGAAAATTACCTTTATTTGCGTGGAGGGAAAGCTGGAAAATATTTAGGGGGAAAAAAACTCAGAACACCCGGCATGGACACTTAGCTATGATTGGCAAACCAGGCAGTACGAGACTTTCGTCTTATTCCACGTGACCACCAGTGCGGCTCTTACGAATTATCTGCAAACAAACCAGCTTTAAAAAAAAAAAAAATTTCACCCACTTCGATGGTCAAAGGATTTAAGGCAGTGTTTCCCAACATTTTCCAGACCATGTACCCCCTGAGGCCAAAGATCAGTTGCCACGACCTCCGTAACCTTTTACGTCACACGAGTTGCCATTAAAAACCTATGTACCCATTTCAGTGCCCAAACGGTCTAAGCCATCACTCTCTTGTTAGACTAGCCTGCTTATGACTGTAATTTCGGGGTTTGAACCTCGGTCGGGTCTAATGAAGTTTTTTTTTCTGAATGTTTTCCCACTCCCCTCACATGCACGTGTGGGTAGATTACCTCTAAAATGCTTTTCTCCTCATTTCTATCTATTATATTAATTATAATATTATATGTGTACATCCTGAACAGGTAGTAAGACACGCCGATTAAAAAAACTTATGCACACATTAATAGTATTCTATGCAATCCATTTTATATGAATAAAAAAAACCATTAGAAATCGCAGTATTTAAAAAAAATCTTTAAGGAGGCTGTATTTAACATGAATTCAACACTCACCTAAGGTGGTAGATAACGATGTTTTTCGGACGTCAGCTTTCGAAAGTCACCGGAGGATAATTCCAATCATGGGCCTGGCTCCACGCTAATTATGTTTATATATTTATTTTTAATGTGTATAAGCTCTGATCGTACAGATAAGTAGTGGCAAAATTAATGGCATCAGGGTGCACTGTATATGAAACCAAAATATCCAACAACGGTATCGAAGGAAATAGCATCTTCAATGTCGAATTACAAGACAATAAGTTGATGTTTAAACGGAAAATAGTGGGGAAAAACATATGTCCAATTAAATTCCAAATAGTGATTATTTTTATATTAAGTGAAAAAAATAAAAAAAAACATATTTTTAAAATCTAGATTCGGTTCGTGAGCCTCAAAGAATTCTTCACGGACACCAGGTTAAGAGCCTCTGGTCTTAGGCATTATTATATCAATAGTTTGGATTGATGAAAACGGAGATATCGGGTTCGAATCCCAGTTGAGTGTACTGAGGAGGATTTTCCCTGGATAGTTTACCTCGTTACCTCCATTCAAATTAGGATACATTTCCTCTAAGTTTTACCTTCCTATTTCCTACATCATTAGAATAATTAATAAATAAACATATAGCCCGACTAGATAAAAAGACGGGGTGGAAAAAACAACTTAAGTTTGATTTCAATTGAGGAAAAATAAAGTGAATAGCAAGTATTGTCGTGAATATTTAAAGATAGCCTGTTATCTTGAAAAGTAGCTGTATCTAAAACAGTTGATACATATCTTATTTCGATTTAGACGTAGCCATTTTAACACCTAGTTGAAATAATCAAACGGGCATGACGTGGAACGTGGCACGGATATCCAGGCGTTCTCAAGTAGGAGCTAGGCTTTCAGGTATATGTATATACCTGAAAGCCTAGCTGAAGACTGAATTACAATCTCAAATAGTTGCTTATTTCTGTACATCACTTCTTACTACCCGTTTGGACTATCCGCACTCATTTAGCTAGAGCCATACATGAACCTAAAAGTGTATTTTGACACGCATTTAATTTATGTTAGGATAGTTTTTCTGAAAAGGAAGGTTTATTTTACTTTGTATAAAGTCTCAACATAATTTTGTTTCACGTGTGTGTGTTTATATATATATATATATGTGTGTGTTTATATATGTATATAATATACATATAATAAATATATATAATATATTTAAATTAATTATATATATATACCATGACATCTCGAGAAAAACACAGAACGATAGCTAATTTGTATTTTGATTGAAAAAAAAAATCAATTACTAAAATATGGCTCAAGTGTTTATTTAGAAGGAACCAGGTTTCAAGTACTTGCAATATAGAATTATTATTATTATTATTATTATTATTATTATTAGCACCGCGTCTTACTACACGTTCGGGTTGTACGCACTTACGCTAATGTGTAATTAATGGTAGGGTGATTGTGAGATGAAATGGAGGACCTACAGTTTAACGTGGAATCCGAACCACGGTGGAGACCTGGCATTCCTTTGCAATATAGAAGTTTACTTTATCTACAAAATAAATTGTAAGAAAAGTCCCAGACATTTTGTTATTCGCAAGACGTGGACAAACGAACTACACAAAGAGGTCGTCTGCGCACCATACACAAACAAATGAAGTACTAAATAGCATGTTGACATACTCGCAAAATGACTCGCTGGCAGGTTACATTTCACGTAACGTAACGTAACGTGACGTGACGTAAAAGTCATACACTGGACATTTCTTACGTTAAGTGAACGTCACGTCAACGTTAATTTGAGTGCTTGGTTATGGCTTCCATTGAAAATAACCAGAGGAGTCTTTAATCTACGTTGCGTTACGTTACATTACATGGACGTTAGGCTGATCGTGATCTCAGCATTTGTATTTGTAGACCTACACAGGCTCGTCTTGTTCTCTATTTAGCTACTTTGTTGGTGCTAGGGCTGATTGTGTTGTACATTATAATCAAGTTAGTTAATAAGTTGTTTTTTGGTTATAGTTTCTTTTTACAAAATTTAGGTAAGTACTTGATTTAAAACAGTAATAATGCCTAAGCTATAGCTAAACCTTTAGCTATCACTTAATTTACTTGAATAATACAAAAAAGCAGAAAGACGAGATCATCTTAAGGAAAGGCACTAATTTTCACTTGAAATGGGTGAAATGGGGAAATAACACTCCTAGCACACTCGAGAGAAGATTTAACTTTGTGAGTTGATCTTGAGTCAATTAGAAACACTACTGAGGAGTAGGAATGTGTGAATGTCCCATTTTTCAATTTGAAATGAAGTCTAAGATCAAGTTTTCGTTGTTGTCACATAAGAATAGTTTTAATATTTAAACTATCCACTAGGGGCATGTAATTAAAGAAAAAGTATTAGAGAGAAAAAAAGATATATTATTTTGTATTGACCTATCTGAATGTATTAATGTTTTGTTAGTAAATTCTTCATAGATAATTCCAAATAAAAATTACAGCGAACCACATATTATTTGACATGAATAATGAGTTTAAATATTTAGGAACAATTTTATCTAGCAATAACGATATTAGAGTGGAGATGAGGAAAATAACACAAAGTTGGGAATTCTGTCGGTAAGTTGTTAAAATCTCGCCTGTTGTCAAGAAATGTAAACCTCAGAATATACAAAACAATAATTTTATTGGTGGTTTTCTAAGGGTGTGAAACGTGGACTCTTACATTACATGACGAAAATAAATTCAGGATGTTTGAAAACAAGGTGCTTAGGAAGATATTTGGTCCAAAAATGGAAGAGTATAATGGGAAGTGAAAGAGGCTATGTAATTAAGATCTATATATCCTGTACTCATCACAAGACATTGTTGGGGTAGTCAAATCTAGCAGATTGCAGTGGGCAGGACATGCAGCACAAATGGAAGAGTCTAGAACCATGTTCAGGGTATTGACTGGTAAAACCAGTGGAACGAGACCATTGGGAAGATATAAACGCGGATGGGAGGATAACATTAGAATGGACCAGCCTGAAAGAAATAGGGTGTAATGAGGAAAATTAGATATAACTAGCCCAAGATAGGAGTAGGTGGCGTACTTTTGTAAGTGTGGCACTTAACTTTCAAGTTACTAATGTCATGCAGTAAGTATGTGGAAGATCAAATACTAAATATTGGATACCTTTAATGCAAGCTAGGGAAAGAGAGCACATCTAAAAAACTTCGTGTTTTATATTTTATTTGCTTCCTATCCACGACTGTAAGTTTATACGGATAAAACTTATAATATTTAAAAAAAAATGTTTTTACCTACTCTTTCTTTCCATGCTTATGTCATTCAATCACAAGTATTTGTTAAAATAATGTTTAGAAGATGTGCAAGATATTATTACATGAAAAACTATGTTATATTTAGTGAGATATTCTTTAATATTTTTTTCAAATTTTCGAAAGTTCCTTTGACTTTGACATTCTGCAGCATCGCTCACGTCTATCTTGCAGCTAACCCTGCAAGCTATTCTCATTTTTTTTTTTTTTTTTTGCGTCTTCAACCCAAAGTATAAAAATGTTGTAGCTCATCGAATTTGAGATAAAATATCTCTCACGTCTTCAGGAATATGTAATAGTTAAGTGAAAATGTTGAAGAGGTTTTAAAATAAAACGAGTTTTAATTAAAATTAAATTAATGTGTATATACCACAAAGACTTTCTTCACAGTGTACAAAAGTTAGCGAAAATATAAAGAAAAGTCAAGTAAAAAAGAACCAGGGCACGTTCAGTGAGGAAGTATTATTTCACACATTTCCGGTAGAAGTGCATTTTTTTTAAAGTAAAAAGAAAGAAATTTCTTTCCAAGGGCTGTATAGGGTTGAACGAGGGGATGAAAAGGTCTACGTAAGGCGTTCCACTTGAGGAACAAAACCGTATACGTCTCACCTAGCACGACGCTGAGGATATTTTTGTTTCAATCGCCCGCCATTATTCACCGCGGTTCAGCAAGTTCGTTTGGTGGACGATGTGTTGAACAGGGGTGAGATATATAGACAACCCCCCTGGCAAAGTGTTTGAAAAGGGCGTTGGTAGAAAATATAAAGAATGAAAATGGTTTGAAGAGAAGCGGAAGTTTTTAGGGTAAAAATACCACGGGAAAAAATGGTTCTTCATAGATAACACGTACAGTCTAATTTTCACGGGAATAGCTTATCTGACAGCCAGAAAAATTACTAGACTTGTTTTCACATATTCATTAGTCAAGTCATGTGATCGTAATCTGAAAAGTGTGATAGGTATTTTAAAATTTATAACGTAACTTTAATAATTAGTAATATAAATTAACAATGTTGACCGCTAAAATGTATGTTTGTATTTTCTGAACGTTTCTTTATTATCAAAATCGAACTGTATCTTGGTGGGTGTAGCCTATTTCCGGTTCAAACGAGGTTTTTAAATATAATTTGAGCTGGATGCCTGTTAAAGGATTACTCATCGATAAAGTACTATGGCTTTCTCAGATTATACTAGGGTAGGTAGAAATAATTAAGCTTAGTGAACTTAAGAATTACTATACACCAGACGCTTTGGTAATTTTTAGTATTAATGGAAAAACTGTCATGAATCATTGATTGTAGAAGGCACTATCAGAATGAACCTAATTTTACCTGGCAAATAGATTATGACAATAGTCCAATTTTTATAGGATGAGACATTCTGATAGATATTAAAGTTACTTGATCTATTTTCACGTATTCATATGTCAAATAATGTGATCTGCAGCTCTTACTAATTATATTAACGCTACCTATAACACTAATAAAATAGTGAAATGTTATCATTGTATGACACACACAAAAAAGTGTGTGTATAAAAGTCCTTTGTATTAAAATTTGACTGTACAGTTAAATCCCACTAGACCAAACCCCGGTAATTTGAAATTCCGGATTTTCAGAAAACATTTTTCAGAAAATGGGGAAATAATTAAGTAAATAGAAATACATTCTATTGATAACAAGCTCGTAGTTAAAAGAGAATTGTAAGAAACAGTGGTATCTAATAATACATTCTTAGTATTTAGTTGTTGTAGTCAACACTATAGTTTTACTTTATCTAAAATAATAATTACAGTGCATATTACGTGCTATAAATTAGTTAAAATAAACGTGAATTTGATTAACCTCCATTCAACTGTAAATTAAAATTTATGAAAATTCTGTATACCAGTATTCTCCTGCTAAATCGAAATTTTCTCTGATCCGAACAAATTGACAAAACATGACAACATATGTGATTGGTGGAAACAACAGTGGGATACTCCAAAGAACAAGATGGCGTTGAGCAGAGGTGGTCGTCTCAAGGAAGTTAAAGAGGATAGATGATGTGTGTCAATTCAGGGAAGTGATATACGGGATTATCATAAAGTCTGGATGCATAGGCAAAGGCATGAATAGTTCAAGCAGGATGGCGTAACCCCTCCCCTATACCTTACAGTAGCCCCGTGGCTTCTTTGGTGCTGGCTGACAGCTCACAGCTGACCTCCGACAGTCAAAAGTTACAGCTGCTAAACACATGTTTTTTGCAGATCATCTGGTTTGGCGTAGGGATACGTAATTTGGTCTGATAACTTTTCAAAGCTGCAAACTGTCAGATGTGAGCTGTCACTCAGCACCAAATAAGCTATTGGGCTACTATACCTACTCTCTCCATTATGCTTTAGCAGTGAGGTACAGGTTGGATTCAAACTTTTCAAACTGGCCTGAACAGGTAGTAAGACGAGGTGTTAAAAAACACAGTTTTGAATATATTAAATGCTAATATATTGAAAAATTACCGATTTAAAATATATCAATCCCTCAAATATCTCAAATTCGATATTCGAGGTTTTGAGGATCTCATTTATAGCTGATTTTAAAAAAAATTGGTAATTTTTTTATGTTTTAATACTACTTAAAGCAAAACCCACTTGATTGAAACACCACATGAATTGTTTTCGAAGAGAGATGGATAGAGGCCTTTATAACAAAGCATTAGTTAGGAGGTAGAATGTGAGTTACATTCTAGTTCTGGACAGTTCTTCAGTAAAGCTTCGAACTGTAAGAGGATTGGTTTCCATGGTAACGTCAAAATCTCACGCGAAATATACGCGCTTTCAAAAGTTGGAGGGATTATTGTGGTGCGCCCCATTCATGAAACACGCAATAAAAAGGCCTAAGTCTATTGTAAAACATAATATCATATAGCAGTGGGGACAAAAATGCCTATAACTGTCAAGAGCAGTTGTTGAAAAAAAAATATATATATATTTAAAACATTATAACATCTTTTTTTGAGAATATATACATTTTAATAGTGTATTTATTTTAGCTACATGAAATGGCTAGTTTTAAATTTGATATTACCTGCTTAGGTCGCCGCATGGTATAAGGCATCACTCTTGCAATAGACTAGACTGACTTTGACAGTTGAGATTGAGGTTTGAGTCCCGGTAAGATATATTGAGGGTGGTTTCTCCTAAATAGTTTTCAACTCCACCTCCACGCAAATATGGGTAAACGTTCTCTAAATTCAACCTTAGTCGTCCCTAACACATTAGCGTAGTTAGTAGTCTACATATGCGTAGGTCTATTGCCTGAACAGGTAGTAAGACGTGGTTCAAAAAAATACATGTATATTTTGAAACTGTTATTTCTACTGTTGGGATATTTACATAAATACATGCGCAGATTTTTATAGAGAATTTAAATATAATAATAATAACAATATTAATAAACTGTTTCCGACCTGTGTCTCGGTCAATTTAGTAAAATGCCGCAATATTCCTCTATCCTTCCACCATTCTCCCTCCTAGTTGAATAACAAACACTAAAAAAATTGTTTTATAGACTTTGCGAAAATATATTATTTCAAATATAGATTCAAGAAGTGAATCTTTTTTCAAAGATAAGTTACCTGAGTCTTGTGAGGTAAAAGAAAGGGTACCAAATATAAGTAAATTAAATGTGTTGAATTTAGTAGGAATATAAAATGTAATTAATAGTTTTCTATACTACTGCACATATACTAATAACAGGCTTTTCTACTTCATTCTGTCGGGGACAAGGATGTCAAGGCTATAATCCCGGTCGAGAGTATGGAGTGTGAGTTTTCCTTAAGGGTTTCCCAATAACCTTCAATGCAAATGCGGCTATATTTACTCTACTTTATAGCATCCTCATCTCTACCATATCAGCATAGTTAAAATGCATATATCCCTGACGTGTGGAAAAGAAACTTCTCTAAAATATCCATTGGAACGTAATAAGTTAACATATAGAAGGTGACCTGGTGGTCTAGGGGTAAGGTGTCAGACTTCTATGCTGGCGGGCGGGGTTCAATCCCAGGTCCCGGCAAAGATTTATCTGATTACCAAACCCTTCCTTCACCTCTGACAAGACATCTTGTGAATGTGAGGAATGCCAGGTCTCCACCGTGGTTCGGATTCCACGTTAAACTGTAGGTCCTTCATTTCATCTGACAATCACCCTACCATTACACATTAGCGTAAGTGCGTATAACCCGAACGGGTAGTAAGACGCGGTGATAATAATAATAATAATAACATATAGAAATGTCAAATTTAGCACTTTCACTGATGAAAAGTAAAGCAGTACACCTAACTCCACTTACACAAATTACTAGAATAATCAAACAGAAAATATAATCTGAAAATTTAAAAATGACACCTGTACATACCTGCCTCGGTGGCGTAGTTGGCTAACCCGCTAGTCGTGTTGAGCTCAACTGCCGAGGACGGGGATATTGAGGTTCGAATCTCGGTCGGGTGAACTGGTTTTTTTTCTTAAATGGTTTTCCACTCTCCCTCCATGCAAATGTGGGTTCACTTCCTCTAATTCATCCTTCCCAATTCCTAATCCATTAGCGTAATTAGTACTTAAAGCGTATAACCCGAACGGGTAGTAAGACGCGGTGCTAAATAATAAAAAAACATCCGTACATGGGAATCGAACCCAGAATCTTTGGCCTTGTATGCCAATGCTCTAACCACCGAGCTATCCAGGAACCGTCCCAGTACAGTGTCATTATTCACTCATATTTTAAGGCGAAGGTGTCTGCGTTATCTGATAGCTCGTGATCTTAATAAAAATCACACATTTGTAGCCGACTATTTCCACGTGTCCATCATAGACTCTGTCTTAAAGTATGAGTGAAGAATTACCCTGAACATAGGACGATTCCTGGATAGCTCAGTGGTAAGAGCATTAGCATACTAGGCCAAAGGTCCCGGGTAAAATTCTCGTGTCCAGGTATCATTTTTCAATTTTCAGAATATGATATCTTGATAGCTTCTGCTATTAGATTCAGAAAATATACTGCCTATCCTACTTTATTTTCAAACTAAATGTTTAAATATCTCTTTATTTCACAACTATAATACTAAATCAAAATTAAATTTTCTTTTGATATCCTAAATTTTGACATAAGTAACGTAAATGAAGAATATTGATTTCCAAGAATGTTGATAAAAAAATGTTGAATAGTTTCTTACATACTAACCAGGAAAATAGTACAAATACACTCAATTGCTTATTTATTGGCGCATCTACTTATCTGACGCAATTTAGAATTCGAGCTGAATATAGTGAAACTAATATTTTATTTGGATTATAGCTACTAACATGAAAATTATTCAAAAATATGTTGAAACATGATAAATGTAAAAAGGAATCGAACCAGAGACCTTTGACTTTTAGAGTCAATTATCAACTATTGGTCAGTCTATGCCAAACTCCATACAAGCACACATCCATTTTGGTAGAAAGACCAGTGCTTGACAATTCAAAATATACTCAAACTATTTTCATATAGCCATACGTCAAGTGATGTAGTAACCAGCTGTCATTTGTTGATACATTTTATCCCAATAGAACAAGCATTTCGGTGACCTGGTGTTCTAGGGGTAAGGTGTCGGACTTTTGGGCTGGGGTCCGGGGTTCAATCCTTGGTCCCGGCACAAATTTATCTTATTGCCAAACCCTTCCTTTCACCTCTGACAAGACATCTTGTGAATGTGGGGAATGCCAGGCCTCCACCGTGGTTCGTATTCCACGTTAAACTGTAGGTCCTCCAGTTCATCTCGCAATCACCCTACATTACACATTAGCGTAGGTGCGTATAAACCGAACTGGTAGTAAGACGTGGTACTACTACTACTACTACTAATAATAATAATAATAATAATAATAATAATAATAACAAGCATTTCAAACTCATTTGATCTTATTATTTTTATTTAGCACCACGTCTTACTACCCGTCTGGTTATAAGCTTAGGTACTAACTAATTACATTAATAGGCAAGGTTGAATATAGAGGAAGTGAATCCATATTTGCGTGGAGGAAGATTGGAAAACCATTTAGGAAAGACCACCTCCAGTTCCCCCGAGCGAGATTAGAACCTCGTTCTCCCTGTACTCGGCAGCATAAATAGACATGAAACTGGCGCGTTAGCTAACTACACCATCAAGGCGATCTTAAGGGCATTGAAAATGCTTAGAGGGACGTATTTCCAAATAAAATCTGTATTATCATCACCTTAAGGAAAAATAATTACAAATTAATATCTAATTTTCACCAAAATAAAATAGTAATCCCCATGGTTAAACAAACAATAAGACTAACCCTATAATTTTAGCAACATTTTAAACCTTTAATTGATAACAATGATGTCAATAGCAGGTTTTAAATCTTATGCCCAAGTCATTTTAATCTCTCAAGTGATTTGTTTGATTTCATATGAAAAACAGCTGTTAACATAGTACGTGCTTCTAAACATTGCACATAATGATTGTGAAAATTAACTATTTTTGGGAATTGATCACCTTAGAATAAAGTGTACAGATTTGGTACACAAACTTAAAATGACATAATGCCATAATCCTAAAAATTACAACAAATTTCCAAATATAATATTCCAAAATGTATTTTCTCAACGTTTATAAAAATAAAAATCGGGCTGCATTTTATGTTGGTTGGTTCATCATAAAGTCCGTGACCCACTCAAAACCATGGATGGATGGACATGCTTGCTCTAGAATAATAATACTATTATTATTATTATTAGCACCGCGTCTTACTACCCGTTTGGGTTATACGCACTTACGCTAATGTGTTATGATAGGGTGATTGTGAGATGAAATGAAGGACCTACAGTTTAACGTGGAATCCGAACCACGGTGGAGGCCTGGCATTCCTCACATTCGCAAGATGTCTTGTCAGAGGTGAAGGAAGGGTTTGGTAATCAGATAAATCTTTGCCGGGACCGAGGATTGAACCCCGGCCTCCAGCATAGAAGTCTGACACCTTACCCCTAGACCGCCAGGTCACCAATAATACTATTAATATGGTAAAATATTATCAATGGTGAAAAAAAAAGCCTTTTCTAAAACTCTCTTCTTACCAGAATTCTACTATATAAAACACCAGCCATATTTTGTACAAATGCCGCCTTTTTATATTACTTTTGACACACATCAATATTCTTCTTTTGCCAGAAGGACTAACAAAACTTATTGAAAGCTCACTGTGGGAGTTTTTCCAAGCTACATAAAAAAAAAGAAGTAAGCTAAATCGATTCAACTATCATTTTTAATAAACAGTATTAAACTAAATTTTGCTTTGATAGTTTTATACCCTACGCATAATTACCTTGCTCAATTGGGTGAAAATTACCAACTACCCATTAATATAATATAATATTTAACTTACACTGGAGGCCGCGAGTTCTAAGGATTTACTTTTGCAAACAACTGAATTACCGGTGACAGTTAGATTAAGGTTCGAATCCTGGTCAGTTGCACTAAAGACATTTGAAAAAAAGTGCACCCCACTTTCTTTCACCTTGAAAATGCGGGTATATTTCCTATACATCCTAGCTCCACCTCCCATAATACCCCCCCGCCCCAATCCGCCATTCCTACCCAATTAGTGTAAATATTCAAAAATACTGGGCGGGTAATAAGACGCAGTAAAGACACGCACACATACATATTATGTATAACACTATTTTACTCATATGGTACCTACACATAAAACTTTAATTATATATATTTAATTTTGTTTTAATAAAAAAATTATTTATATTTTTAAAACTGTCCACACCACAGCTATTTATGATTTACAAAAGCTGTATATCAGGTTGGATTGGTGAAATGACAAAACTATGAAACTCAAAAGAAAACCAAGATGAAAAAGAAAATGAAGTACAGAGAGCCATTTTTAAGTGGAAGAAAAAGATGAAGGAGGTGACGAATAAAGGCATGAATAGAGGTAAGCGTCCAGTAATATGGAGGAAATGGCCAAAGGGGTGAGAAGAAGTAATTCAGTCAGGTTTTGAACGCGCAGCCACTTACTTCAAAGGACTTGGCATGGAACAAATAAAAAAAAAGGAAAGGTTTAGAAATAAAGCATAAATGAAAGAAAAAAGAGTAGCCTCATCGTTCCAGACTGAAACTTTTTCCACGCATATGACGTCACAAAGTCTACTCATCTATTCCTGCACCGGAGAGACATTTCTTTTNTTTTTTTTTTTTTTTTTAAGAAAAGAGGCACAAACTTCTGCATAAAGGTAAACCTGCCATTTGGGGGAAAAGCTAAGCTTATAAAAACAGACAACCGTTTGAATAATACATTAAACGTTTGTGATGATATAAAATTTCAATCCTGTAAACAATAGGTATTGTTTGGGATTTATTGTGAATGAGCATAAGGGAAATATAAAGCTTAGTTTTTTGACATCCATCGAAAAATACGCTGTGTATAGTTTTTTCAAACATGAAACTTAAATCACAAAATGTTTACCAAGCAACAAATAATAATAATATTGTTTAACACTTTTATAAAGTAGCATGAAATATTTATCAATTACACGGATATATACTAAACTAAATAATATGAGGCCACATAGGAAATTAACCATTTTATAGAGGAAAGGTTTACAAAGTCTAACCAAATAAAAATAAAATAAATGCATTCTAAAAATATAATGGTTTTGATTTGATTGGGCGAAATAGGCACACATATATTTAATCAGCGTCGAGGAAACGTGTCTAAACTAAAATATGTTTTAAAATTTGGGAACCTGTTTATTTTTACACTAAAGTTATGTTTTAAATGTAACAGAAAAATTGTACATATTCTTCAAAATGGAAGAGCGAGTATAAATAAATATGATCAAATATATTACTCTGACAACTGTAGGAAAGCTAATAGATCTATTTTCATGTCATGGTATTTACGGCTAGCACTTTAAAATAACCCTAATAAATATAGCAGCAAAATTTATATATGTATAAATACTTAGTTTTTAAAATAACTTTCCTAAGGAAATTTGAATGATTATTATAGTACTGCCTCCTGGACGTTTTTGATGTTATAAGTCTATAAGTTAAAATCCATTTAGGAAAAGTAATAAATACATTTTATTCTCATCAATAAATGACATTAAAAAAATTGTTATAAGCTATAACATTTTTACATAAGCTAGGCATTATATATTTTTAAATATACCTATTTCTCATTAATAACTAAAGTAAATGTTTCAATCTCGTATTGCATGGTTTGCTAGTGATGAATAGATCGAAGTTCAAATCTCTACCGGGTGTAGTGAAGTGTTTAAAAAAAAAAGTAGATTCCCATTCTTCATTCACGCATACTGGGTACACTTTATCTCAATTGTACCTTCCTTTACCTGTTTAATGTAAGTAAATGAGAATATCCACACCAAGAAAAGACAATTGCTAAAATAAATAATGTTTCTAAAATTTTAATCATTGTTGTAATCTTTCCGCAAAACCTGAAAATCTTAAATAAGTATTTCCTAAGATGTGGCAATCACATTTTGTACCTCGTTTATTTGGAATAGGATCACACCTAAGTTAAAATATCAATATTCAACATCTTTAAGGTGCGTGTTCACTTGAGAATTTTACTTCGAACGAACAGAACAAGCCGAATACCCCGAACCAACTCGAAATAATGATACGTTCGAATACTTCGCGCATACAGACCATTTTCTGGTGCTCGACTTGTTCCCGCCAATTTTGCAACGAACAGGACAACTGGAGTTCAGTCTCAAAATGGATTTGATAGTAGCAGCGGGTTCTTACTTTGTGCTGTGTACATTGACTAAAAAGAATAAAAAGAGTGACAGAAAGATTTGAATAAGGCGGCTGTTTATTTTGTGGCAAAATACAGAGTTTTTAAGGGGATTGGATGAAGGACATTTTCAAATTTCCCCCGAATGTCATCTCAAGACTTTGAGATTTTGGTTAACCTTGTCGGCCATAAGATTGCGAAAAGGGACGTAAAGTTCCGTAAAGTGATACCAGTGAGATATCGTTTGTCACTAATGTTGCTTTTTTTTTTAGCAAATGGGTACTCATTTACAAGCTTGCAGTACCTGTTAAGGATTTAAAAACAACCTATTGGTGTTGTAGTTATGGAAACTTGTGTCGCATTTAACGAAGCACTCAAACATTGCATCACACACATCGTGTTTTTTTAAATTTTATTGTAATAAAAGTCCATGTTGAGGGTTCCACAGCACCGGGTTTTCTAACCTGAAACATTCTTCTGCGGCCCACTCCATCGCAGCAAACACTCCGAACAGTCCAAACAGGTGCTAAAACACGTATCCACTGAGCACAAGCGAACAACTGACTTCCTTTGAGCACTGGCGCCCCC